>JANHGN010012881.1:0-29212 GCA_024605025.1 Megaceryle maxima | reverse complement strand
AGGAAAAACAAACAAATTAAAAAATATATATATAAATAAATAATTAAATAAAAAGGTGGGGGGTAAGAAATGTGAGGCAACAGAAAAGGAAAAGAAAGTGGATAACAAAACCAGACAGGGAACCTCCATCCTATCAAGGATCCTAACAAGGACTTTTTTTTCATTTCTCCAGAGCAATTGTATCTGCAAGTACTTGAATCTTGAATCATATATAACATTTCTTTAGCTTTGACCTCTCTGCTTTTTAATTCTCAGAAACATTTCTTCATAGATTCATGGGCTAGTAGAGATGATCCTCTATTTGCAGTGTAGCTCAAGCCACTGTCAATATCAAGTGACAGAATTAGGTTTCTACATTCCAAAGAGACCATTCAACCTCTTCTTCAGTGTTATAGTGAGTTGTTCAACCTGTTGAGAGGCCATCCTCATTATGAGACTCCATGCCTGCTTGGCCATCTAATCTCAGATGATGTTTGGCCACTGAGATAGTTCATATGCATGGAATGGGTTAACATATCAAATAATTTTCAAAGTGCTGTAGAAGTATAATCCCATTGTTATGGTTCACTTCCCTGTGAGCAGGAAAGTCTCAGAGTGAGTAATCCATACTCAATGCCTTTGATAAAACCTTTGTATGCTATTGTATGCATAGTTATTCTATATATGCCGCTGTATATCATGGCAAAAAAAACCCCAAAATCTCAAAGTTATTAGAGTTTTATTTCTACTATGTCTATATTTGTATTGTTATACTTGAAAAGAGAAGTCCAAGCATACTCTGAAGAACCATGGGCATTATAATAACCCTTAAAATTTTTTTTAAGAGCTCTTATACACAAAAGATGGAGACATTATTTTTAAGAAATATAAGTAAACCCTAATTCAAACTTTTTCTCTCTTAAATCTGTCACAACCTATGCTGGTTCTTATTGGGCAGCAGATTTATTTTCCTTCCATAGAAACTGCTAATTACATTTTCCTATGTCTTAGGTAAGGAACAATGATGCAATTAAATCAGGAATCCCTAAAATCCTGCCAGTCATCACCTATCTGTGAGGCTACAGGTACTGTGAATGAGATCAGTTGTCTGTGTCTGAGCTGCTCCCCTAGACTCTTGCAGTAGCCAGAGGGGAGAAACAGGTGTCTTCCAAATATGATACTTCTCATCATAACAAGGTGATCTATCTCCTTTAAAATGAGTGGGACAAATTGTATCTTAAGGGTGTCTTTTTCTCTTCCTTGACTATATAAAGAGCCTAGCATGGCTGGTTCTGAAGCAGATATCTACACTGTGGACATCTTAATCCACATGCAGTGATTTTCACCATGTATCACTATCACTATCTGTAGCTGGACTATAAGTATTAATATTGGATTATCACACTAACACCAACAGGAGCTAACTTGGAGCCCCACTGTACTACATGTTATACAAAGAAACAGTAGAAGAAACAACCTGACTCAGAGAATAGATGATATATGCAAAAGACCCTGACTGAACCCTTATTTCCCAAGCCATCATCCAGTGTTTAATCACAAACCTACGAGTCTTATTTTATTTTTCTAAGATATTTTTTACTACTACAACTGATGCACTTCTAAGTGCTTGACTGATTCCAACAGTAAATCATGTATTCATTTTGCAAATAAAATCCCAGCAAATGTGGATGAACTCCAGTGTGTTAAAGCATAGTCTGAGGAAAGAAAAATCAGTCCTGATACTTTTTTTGTAATGGAAGAGGATTTTGTTACCCCACTTTTCAGTTCACCAATCTTACCAAGATTTATTTTTTCTTTAATTGACACTTAATTTAAGTTGAAATTAATTCCACTTTCAAAAGAACATTCTATCTGCATTCAAAAGCAAGAACAGTTATTTTAAAATATAAAGAATATTTGCAAACAATTAAATAGGTTAATACTTGATATTATCTGAATAACAGAAAAGAAGGAGAAGTTTCAGCTCTAGAGTTATATTCTGCAATTATGTCATAAAAGATCTTTACTTGTTGTCCCTAAGATCTATCTCATTTTCCTCTTATTTATAAACTGTACCAGTATTCTCTTTCTTTGAAAATTATCTAATTTTAGAGATCACACCATTTCATGGTGTAATATATTACTAGCATTCTTAAAGTTTTCAACTGTAGGTCTTCATAATTCTTTTTAAAAGTCTCAGATATAACCAGTGAGGTACATTACATTGAAATTAATTCTGCATGTAGCAGGTACAAGACATTGGGAGTTTGCTCAATAAGAGGAATAGTTTTCAATTTCTTACAGTCATTTCAAAAACAAGTGAATCTTTGATATCTTGTCCCCACTCCCTCCTCCTCCCCAGTTATTTGTTACCATGTCTTGCTTACCAAAAATGAAGCAGAGCATTAGATTAAGAGAGATTTCTTCAGAATATGACTAGCTCTCCTAAATGCTGTTGCCTCACCCTTCTGAAGGAGTGATCCTAAATTAGCAGGGAATGAAGGGGACAAAAATCAACAAAAGCATCAGGTCATTAGTAGCTTTTTCCCCTACTTGAGGTGGATGTATTTGGGCTGATGGTGTGAAAGAGGCTGGGATGGAGAAAAGCAGAGGGGGAAAGACAGGAACAGTTTTCGCAGGATCAAGACAATGCATTGTTATAAACCACTCTGCCACAAGTGCTCAAATACTTGTCTCTTTGAGAAAGAAATAATATAGCTGGAGGGGAAATTTATACTGCTTTTTCTTTTAAACTAATGCATCAGGTTTCTTTGTCACACTTGCACTAAGTTCCCGTTGCAGTGTTTTGGCATTAAAGCCACTAATATCATAGGAGTTTCTCCTGAGTAGCAACAAATAGCAACAGGCACTTTATATGGGTGAACAGCAGCACAGGACAACAAAACACTATGTGGTATTTTCTGAAAAAATACTGCAAATATTGCCATTTAAAAACAGGCAAACTCTGACCTGTCTCTCAGTTCAAAGCCAGTTACAGGGAATATGCATTGATACTTTAGTATCCAGATGTTTTCAGTTTTAATCAGATTTTGATGATTTGATACAATCTCTTTAGTGAAAGTCTGGAGATTTAAAATTTGAAACTGAGCTGCTTAAAACCTTGGTCCAGTTACTTGCCAGAAGAGTGACTGGAGACTTACTTTTTCAGATTTTGCTTTTATTTGTTGCATATCAGAAAATGAATATTGTATGTCTTGTATTTTGGGTGTTTGCAGAAATTCCGAGAATTCAGCTTTGCAGAGTCTTGCTCCACTGAAAAGATGTAGCAATGAAATTTAACATCAAAATATAAGTACATTTAATATATATTTGTTCATTACATGTATTTCTTGAGCTTCAGAAAAGAATTAACTGTTCTTGACTTTAGATGATCTTGAAGACAACCACTGAAATACAATAAAAATTATTATTAAAAATTACAAATGAAAATATTTCTCCCTCTTCTTTACCCTGTACATCCAATAAGCTTGTATAAAAATGCAGGCCTTGTGCTACACAGTGCAGCAAAGAGTGAACCAAAAAGAACAATTAATTTGGAAGTTGAGCATTCCTCAAAAATGGTTCCACTTTTTTGATAAAAAGAAGAGGTTTGCTTTTAAATTCAGTTGGGCTTACACCATTTTTGTAATTGATTTAGGATTGTGTTTTATGAAGGTAATAGTCTCAAGTTTTACAAAGACTGTATTTGCAAAGGATCCAAATAAATGTTTGAAAATTGTAAGTAGAAAAAAAATAATAAAAAAGTCTTCTACTTGGCTCAGTAAGAAGTAACTTATTCATGAATGAGAGAGGAGACACGTTTAAAAATCAGGTCATGGATGGAGAAAGGGCAGTAAACAATATTTTTTTTTTTTTTTTGTAATTTAAAATTTGTATGGCTTTGTTGGGCTTTTTTTCTTTTTCTCAGTTGTTTTATTTTCAGTAATAATGTGTTCGGTTGCATAGGATCTTCCATCCAAGAATTTTAAATATACTACAGATTAATTCATGTCACATCTTCATAGCACCATGATGGAACTTCTGAACAGAAAAGCATAAAACTAGTAAATTGGACACATTTAATTTGATTCAACACAGTAGTAGACCTCAGAATCCTATATCTGATTTCTCTTGGTTTTGAAAAGCCCTATAAAGACAAACATTTTCATTTTCCTTCTGTTTTCAGAGTTATGGTAGTTGACTACTTTTAAATATTTCCAGTTCTAGTAACTCCTAAACAGACAATTTTGCTGCAAATTTGTACAACATCTCTTCTTTCCATGCCCTAATAATAGTGCATTTGTATACTCCATACAGTTCCATACTTCAGAAGACAGGCATATAAACAATAGATAATTGTTTTCCTAATGAATATGATAGCTATGGAAATCCCTCTCATTTTTGCTATTTATGTGTCATTAGGGCTGCTAGTAAGACTGCCACAGCATTGCTCAGTCCCAATTTCAATGGCAGTATTATTTTTCTAGTTCTGGATTCTTAAAACACTGCCATAGCGCTGGAACATATAAGAAATACTAACTGCATTCTTGCTGTATGATGAACCAACACACACAGCTTGTCAAGTAGTCGTGAATATGGTGCCTAGTACAACACTTTCTAATTTGCAGTAATTAATTTTTCACTTAAATTCTGTTAAATTATGGCCACATTTCTGCTGCTGTCACTGTTACCTTCTATTGTTTCCTTTTCCCCATTTATCATAATGGCAGCCAGAGATCCTCTTGCAGAGTTCTGTATTGGGCCCTTTACAATAAGGACAATTAAACACACTGCTCAACATTATGTAAAAACTCTTTCTCCAGAATTTTCACTCCTAAGATAATATCTCTATATGAAACAAATATCTTGTCTACATTAGATCTAAAGAAAAAGAAAGAAAAAAGAAAAAGAATTACAGTATATATTTAGGACTTTTCTCCCAGCAAAGCATAACAAAACACAAGCTGCATGCTGTTATTAGGGTTTTGAAGGACAGTTCTTGTCCTGTCCTTGTGCAAATAACAGTCTTTCGTGACAGCAAAACCGCAGCAGCCAGTCTGTAAGCAAGAGCTTAATAATGTGTATTGTGCTGTGATTTCTAACCTGCCATGATCCAGATTAGTTTTAAGAACATATCAAAGTAAATTACAATAGCAGTTCTGGGAATGTTTTTGTGTTTGTTTGCATGCTGTTAAAAATGTTTTAATTGGTTTCAGAAATCTGTTGACACAAGATAATTCAATTCATTATGCTGCCTCTGACAATAAACTCTAAATTATCTTGTACCTTGTCTATAGTTAAGCATGGTATGTTATATCATGAATATCTGGAATGCTTGTTTTACAGCTTACTAGGCAAAAGCTTTGTATTACAGACACACAATGTCTGTGCACCTTAGAAAGTTGCATATATTATGAATGATTTAAGAACAGTAAATACATATTTTGTATTGAAATACTGAGCAATCTGTGGCAAACTGCAAAATATAAACTAAAACCTGCAATGAAAGCTCCAGTTTAACTTGCACATTCCTCTCCAGTCAAATTGTAGCAAAATTTAAATTGAAAACTGATGCAATGCATTAAGTTGATTTTCCATTAGATCTCTCTGCTGTCACTGGGAGGTATAGCTGGTATGTGACTTCCCAGACTGTGCCTGCTGTAGTGTCCCAAGTTAACAGCTTTGAAGAGAAACCCAAATACAAAAGATTTTCACTTCTACTGCACATATGTGGTAAAAGTAGCATTGGGACTTCCCTTGACTATAAATATAGCTGGAAGATGGCTAGGGATGGCAGAGCGCCAGTAAATTTTGCCTCCCTAGTCTCAGAGTGCTGGGATATGCCATGGCATTAATTGAACTAGTACTAAAAAGGATCCTTTCAGATTTTCAGTATACCTAAATAGAACTCATTCACATCAAAATTAATCATAACAGGCAAAATATTGGTAAGAAAAATGCAAATCCCCTGAAGATCTAAGGTTATTTTTGTATTTTCTGAGTTTGGATATTTCTCTTCTAGCAGAGTCTGTTGCTAAGGACTGATTATTTTTAAAGCAAAAAATGGGAAAAATTTTGAAAATATGAAAACACAGTTCTTCAAAAACATACTTGTTTTCCCCGGCAAATAAGAAAATTTGCTCTGTCTTTCTGCCAGCCAAAAGCCTGCTGCCCTTTTAACATGGTGCTGTGCATATTGGTGGACTTGGGTCTGTTGGTGGGTGGGGTGGGCAAGTCTGACGTCACCCTCCCAGGAACAGAAGGTGGCGGAAAAGTCATTCTAAGCAGGGTTGCAGCTCAGCTGAGATAAGATCCTAGACCTCAAGCATGGAGGAAGAATCCCAGTCAGCTTCAGTCATCTACTTCAGGACCTATTCTGCCATCTGTTTCTGGAAGGCAGGTTCCAAAGGGGAATTGAATGGAGGCAGCTAACAGCACTACAAACCAGTTGATCCCAGATCTGTCTTCCAAGGAATAGATATAGATGAATAGAAGACTGCCAGGCTCAGGGCACAGCTGCTTCAGGCTCTGATGAGCTGTGACATCCATGCTGAAATCTGTGGCTGATTGGAGGGGACACAGCAGTCCGGAGCTTGTTGAGCCACTCACTGAGCTCAAAGGTTTTATTCATAGTAGCTGGCAACTTACCTTTAAAAGAAGTTATGGTAATCAGTCTTTCAATATGGGTAGAGAAGCCTCCTGCATTAAGGGATAAGAGATGAGGAAGACAACCTATGACAATAAGCACTGTTAGCAGAGTAAGCCACTATAATTGTCTACCCTAAATTGAACATGGCTTCTTTTTTAACAGCTTGAGTATGTGAAATCTGAGGGACAAGTGCAGGGAGGCTGGCGTGTCACCTGAAAACAGCTGATACTCTCTGAAGGTCCTTGCAAAGGCTGAATGGTTCCATGAGACAATTTTTGGCACTTCATGATCTTCAGATTCCTTTTAAGTCATTAAAATATTCTGAAGTATGCTGTATTTATAGGAATGGAGGCTGTTTCAAAGGGACTAATTATCAAATATGCTGTTTTCCCTGAAGCCTGTTTCAGTTCACAATACTCTTCAGGGACCAGGAGAACCGACATGTGAGGTTTAAATATAACTGCAGCCATGTTCTTCAGGTTCTTCTTTGGGGAGTGGATGGAACTGCTTCAGAGAGGCAGGTGTATTCTCTTAGGACCAAACAGAGCATTTGAAGGGGAATAAGTACTACTTCTGTCCTCTAAGTGTATCAAATCTTCTTTCCTCTGTTTTTAGTCTTTTTTAGACAGAGAAGATGACAAAGTATTTAATCATAACAAAATTTCTGGAAAGGCTCTATAAGAGGTATATGCTTTGTCAGATTTTGTTAACAAAGACTGAATTTCAGGAAAATTAAAAGAAGACTTTTGTCATTTAACTACACCATGTTAATGAGAGCTGAGTGAGCTTGGGCAGCTTTGGAATCTTGGTTATGTATCTGCATCTTCAAGGCAATCTGTGACTCTGGTATGTCCTTTCACCAACTATGAAGAAATCTGAAGAGATGTGGAAAGAAGAAAGCGTAATGTTCATGGCAACCCAATGTCACCATTTTCTTTGAGTTTCTTCATGGATTATCCATTTCCAGACTAAAGCAGATTTTTTTTGTGTAAGACATTAGTCTCAAATATTGTAATGGAGGACATTGGAGTATGATTTCTAGCCCTGTGAAGAAGACAAAGGGGAAATAAAATAACTTTTGTTGCTTTCAGTAAGCTATTCTGATCCAGCTCTTTCGAGTGCCTCAAAATCTCTACCATGTTCAAGATTATACAAGGCAATTAAGAAATTATTATCAAAAAGAGCCATGTGCTGAAGCCTCGTTATTTGGGTATTGAGAACACAGCTTTATAATTAAATGCTGCTTGTGCATTAGCTGTGCAACGTCCTGCTAAGGGTAACACCTCAGAAGAGATTCTAGCAGAATGTTTAAATGTAGAATACAAAAGTTGAAATGAGTTCTGAAAAGGCATTTTTCTAGGAAAATAAATGCAAAATGCATCTCAAACTATAAAGTAATTTGTTTTTATTGTTAACAATGTAACTAAATGAGCTGGTTCTTTTAAATATAGAATGAAAAGATCATAATAACTTTATGGTAAAGCTTTAATACAAAAAGGCTTCTTATTTTGAGGCTATGAAGTGATTTATTCTTTCTTTGAAGGCCTTTAAATGAATTGTACTTTGGGCTTCTTACTCTTCCTTGACTTTCTATCTGCTGGCAGGACACCACACTCATTTCAACTGGAATATTTCATACTGATTGTTATGTTCAAAAGAAGAAATGTCCATACCAAAATACTTCATTATAGGGAATAATACAGTAAAAATGAAAATATCTACTTACAGGTACTAGGAAACTATTTAAATAGAAGGTAAATTTTGCTATATTTAGGACACACAATACAATCCTGGTCTTCTCGTGATGCATGTAAATTAGGAGAAGTTTCACTGCCAGAGAAACTACACAAGTTTGTAACTGTTATGGTTTGTTTCAAGATTAGACTTATTATGATGAACAGTAACATATTAAAGTTAATGATGACATTTCATTTGACATTTGGTGGTTTATAGTTTCTCATTCAGGCTTTTCTGATAGACTGTAACAACAGACGTAGTAAAGGGTAAAGAAGACTCTCGAAATAGTGATACTTGAAAAGGTCAACATGATTTCTCTGTGTACCAAAGACCATTCATTTAAATGAAATGCACTTGTTATAAAATGTCCCTTGTCTATTGCCACATACATAATTTCTAATACAGTGTTTAGGTAGGTTATCCTTTTCAGTGAGGTGAACATTTGAGCAAGAGAGTTTTCCTCCTTAGACTGAGAAGCACTAGCTGTCCTTCCGCTTACATCTTTCTGTCTTCATAAAGTAAAGCTCTTTCAACACCATGTCTTAAGTCCACCTTAAAACTTGGGGAAAAAAAAAAAAATTCCTTCTTTATTTAAAGCTACTTGCAAAGTCATCAAGCAAGGGAATTCTTGCTTGAACAACCATATGGATAATGTTTAAATCCTAGTGTATTCTGAGAATGAACAAGATCTTATGGTTTGAGTACATGTAAGTCAGTCTGGATACAAATCAATAGTCCACATCCTCTTTCTTATTATATATCCAGAGTTGTGACTGGCATACAACAAAAATGCAGACATTCCTGCCACATGCTTGGAGCTCTTCTGGATATGTGGCAGCACAGCATTATGTAAATGAATTTCTATTTCCATGGAGGTTTTTTGTGCTGAGAGGTAAAGAAAAGAAAAAAGCCTAGTCATTTCCAGATGACATCTCCCAACAATTCTCAGGCATGTATATATGTGTGTCTCCCTTTCTTTTCAGAGAAGTCCACCCTGCAGCCAGCAATGCAGCAATCACTGCTAGGATAGTCACCAAGACTCTGAATCTATTTACATAGACTTAATTAAAATGTCAAAAAAAGTGTCTCTTATTAAGTTATAAATATACATACTCAGCCAAAGGATGTGCTATCCCCTTCTTCCAAGTGAAAATCAGACTCCACTTTCTGTGACCAGGTTTCAGTGTAAACTTTAATTTCTTTTTCTTATTTTTTTCATCTCTTCTGTTGATTGCTTATATATTTCTGTAAAAGCTGCTGATCAGGATTCAGCGATTAGTTACCAAACTTTAGCATATGACTTTCTGTTGCCTTAGGGTACATACTGCTGTCAGTAAAAGTAAAATGTGAAATTCTTTCTCAGTAATTATACCAGTAGTAGAAAACTTTTTAACCTGTTTAAGAAGAGCAAATGTTACCATTACTTTTCAGTTAATGAAAAGGACTTATTTCAGACAGAAAGTTTGAACTAGGAAGGGTTATGGGTATATAATTTTTTTTTTATTCTGAAGTTGAAGGACCTTGTAAGAAACAAGCAATTACATGGGCTGAAGTTATGAAATAATTCATCTGAAGTGAAATGTAAATACTACCAGTGGTTGCTGAGTAGCAAGAGTAAAAAACTCTGTTTTATCTCTGAAAGTGCTGGAAATGAGTTTCCTTAGCTTTTTTAAGATTTAATGTTCCACTGAGTTTAACTTTCTGTTGAAGAACAAATCACAAATTTGCAGGTGGGACAAGCACAGAACTTAATATTGACATACAGACTTGATAATAGTTTAACTCCTCTTCCAGGTTGTTACAGCTGTTTTCTTCCAGTCTGTAAGTAAGTGTGGTGAGCATTTATTTTCTCTTTGTGCTACTCCTCCTTCAAGAAGAGAATTCTTCATCAATAATTTGGATAAGGGGATAGAGTGCACCTTTAGTAAGTTTGCAGATGACACCAAGCTGGGTGGAAGTGTCAATCTGCTTGAGGATAAGGAAGCTCTACAGAGGGATCTAGATAGGCTGTATTGCTGGGCCAAGGCCAATTCCATGAATTTCAATAAGGCCAAATGCCGGGTCCTGTACTTCAGCCACAATAACCCCCAGCAGTGCTACAGGCTTGGGGAGGAGTGGCTGGAATGCTGCCAGGCAGATAAGGACCTAGGAGGTGTTAACTGACAGATGGCTGAACATGAGCAAGTGGTGTGCCCAGGTGGCCAAAAAGGCCAACAACATCCTGGTCTTTATGAGGAATAGTGTAGTCAGCAGGAGCAGGGGTGTGATCATTCCTCTGTACTCAGCTTTGGTGAGAACGCACCTCGAATACTGTGTCCAGTTTTGGGCCCCTCTCCACAAGGACGTTGAGGTGCTGAAGACAGTACAGAGGTGGGCTACTAAGCTAGTAAAGAATTTGGAGCATGTCTTTTATGAGGAAAGGCTGAAGGATCTGGGGCTGTTTAGCCTTGAGAAAAGAAGGCTGAGGGGAGACCTTATTGCTCTGTACAACCACCTGAAGGGAAGTTGTAGAGAGACAGGAGTTGTCTGTTCTCCCTAGTGACAATCAACAGAACAGGAGGAAATGGCTTGAAGTTGAACCAGGGGAGGTTCACAGTGAATATTAGGAAGAATTTCTTTACTGAAAGGGTTGTCAGGCACTGGAATAGCCTGCCCAAGGAGGTGGTGGAGTCACCATCTTTGGAGGTGTTTAAGAACCAGGTAGATGTTGTGCTTAGGGGTATGGTTTAGTGGTTTTGATAGGGCTAGGGATAAGGATGGACTTGATGATCTTGAAGAAGTTCTCTTCAAGCCAGAACGATTCTATGATTCTATAATTGCCTTTTGTCTTTCCTTATTATGTTGCTTTCACTTCTTGTAATTCCTCAGGGTGTGTGTGTATAGCTGTGAGGGACATTTTCTTTAGGATGTTTCACTAAAAAAGGAAATAAAATTACAGTTGCAGACTACCTAAAGCCTTTTAAGCTCTTCAGTCTTTAATATCAGACTGAGTTAATTATTGGACTCAACTCTTCAGCTATTTATCTGCAGTACTTTTTTGGTTTTCTGCACTTAGATTATATCTAATTCTTCATGTTGTTAATTTTATGGCACTCCAGACTGTGACAAGCAAGGGATTCTGCTACTTCAAAATGTTCTTTTCCAACCTCCTTTTTGACACATATCCACAGACAGACAGCTGTTGTCCAGCTTTCTCTTGAAATGTTAGTTTTAAGCTTTCAGTTTTGTTTGCTTCTGATTTATTTCTATTTGGAAGCTTACTTGGTAGAATTTCACTAAATAGAAATTATAATATTCCCTATGGGTGTTTTCCTTCCTTTTTGTTTATTTTAGAATTTTAGTCTAGACAGGACCCAAAAAGATAGTTTTGTATTAGTTAAGTGACTTGATAGTATTGGCTGTCATCTTTTTATAAAATACTTTTTTACTCTGTTATGCTTTGTGTACTGTTATACCTCTGATTCTTTCCTCAGAAATCCTGATATTCATTCTTCTGGTTATCTGTGTCAGCAGAGAGAGAAGCAACTACCAGATTTTAATATTGTTTTTTCTGTAGATAAATTTAGGTGGAAGTTAGAACAGCATAGGCATACAATAAGGATCAAAGTAGATTTTTGGCTTGTAGATTAGGATGTACAGACAACTGTGTAAAATCAAGTTCATTAACAGCTTGTGTGGATAACAGAAATGAAGGCATTCCAGGATTCAGCAAAGGTACTGAGATTGTCCATTCTTTCATAATAGTTGTTCACTAGAAATTTCATTTCCATTTCCTGCTATTGGAAGAATTATAATATGAACATGCTTTTCTGACACTATACATAAAGATTATTTTGAACAAAAGCCCCAGACAAGTATCCTTAAAACTTTATTTTTTGGGAAACATTGGAGCATTCTGTAGTAGTTTTGATATTTAAGTCCTAAGACTCCATTTTTTTATTTAAATGCAGTCCAGAGAGTAAGTGCAACAGAAAAAATCTGTCAGATTAACATCTATATTTTGCTGCAAGTTCCTAGTATACATGCAATTGTGTAGCCATGAATGTAGAGAGAATACTATTTAGCAGGCAAAAGCAACCCACTATTTGTCTTGAAAGTCTGTCATAAAACAATTACATCTTAACATCCTTTCCAGCAGCATTAGAAACACTTGAAAATAGTAAAGTTCCCATACATAATATGACTGCTTCAATCTATGTAATTATATAACTACACTGTAGTGTTTGAAACAGTGATTCCATCTAGTGACAGGTTAGATTGCATACAAATGCATTTTTCAAAATATAATAATTTTTAAAATTATTATCCCAACCAGAAACTGTGATGAAAATTTAACTGTTGTGGCTTTGTAGCTTGATCCCAAAAATTGAGCCCCCAGGCATGTGTATGCCATTGTATGGGTTGGCTGTCAATACAGGTAAGAACATCTTTCAATAAGAAAATAAAAAGATTTTATGCCTGTAACTCTGAAGTTATTTTACTTTGAGACCTTTAAGTCAAATACGGACTGTGGAAAAGCATCTAAAATACCTTTTTTTAAAATTATTTTCAGAATTACACTTTTGAAATTGATCTCAGAAGCAAAATAATTAAGTACTTTTATCTTTAGGAGCTGCTCCTTTTTTTGACAATTGACCTAAAATACCAGTCATTTGGGGATTTTTTATGTTGCTAATACAATATGCCTTTTTATTCCTCTCTGGTGACTGAAGCATTTACAGACATTTATGGGCTAGCTACTGGCCCAGGTTGTCAGATTTGTTGTCCAGCTCAGGATGATACACACACATTAGTACAGTCTAAGTTTCTGGCTTCTTTGCTTGCAAGAAATTCCACAACATTCCGAAGAAGAAGAAATACTAATTTAATATATGTACAGATAACCACTAGTTACTGATCACACCTCAAACAGGATGGTCTGTGGCATGTTTTTTTCAGTCTTTTTCTGGGATGAGGTACCACATGTGCATACAGAGATACCACTTTCCTATAGATATGCACAATAAACAAATGCCACTGGATTATTTTATATTCAGCAGTCTCTGTTTTGGGTTTGTTTCTTTTTTTTCTTTTTTCATGTTTGTTTGTTTTCTCATTTGTTACATTAAATGAAAGATGGATAAATTTTGTCTTGTATTTTTCAGAATAAATATTTTTCAATTTTGATAGAAATAACTAATGTTATTAGCTTGTGTGTTTAGTTTGGGTCATGACATATATCAGATGGAGTACAGTAAGATCATGTTATATCAAACTGTTTTCTTCCCAGTATTGAGTCTACCTGTGTCTATACAGTCAGTAAGCAGATTACCACAGAATAGGCTAAGTGTGGTTACATATTTAATTCCATTTTTCTTATAACATTCTTTTAAAACTCTAATGTGTACTTTTAGAAAAGTACTTAGGAGACAAAATTGTTCTTTAACTTCCTGAAATTCATTCAGGTTGAGAACAACTCAGGAAAATACAGTCTTGACATAAAATGTTTAAAGCACGTATTTTCCTAAATGTCTAATACAGCTATCACAACAAGCGCAAAGTAAAGATCTTGCTGGTTTAGGGCAGGATGGTCTGCAGTCAAAAGCCTTTTTGAATTTTAAAAAATCAGATAACTTGTGCTGAAGGTGATAATGACATGTCTGTTTCTGCACGTATTCAGGGAGCCTCGTGTGGAACTTTTCAGCCTCTCTGTTGGTAAGGGTGACATTAGATAGTGCTGGACACCTTTTGCATCTCACTCCAGCAGCAGAAATACATTTGCAAATACATTTGGGTTCTAGATCTTCATTCTGAGGGACCTTGGGTTTGTGGCTCCTCCACAGTAGAAAAATGTCCTGCTACTGTCCTGTGTCTGTGCTCTCTTATGGCTCAAGAGAGAAACATAAGCTGTTTCCTAGCTTCCAAGCTACTGCAGGAGAGGTGATGGTGTCAGTTCAACAGGTTTCTGGCTCTGAGTCCTAGTTAAGCTTTACCGAAGGGGGAAAGTTTAAGATTTTCTACTAATTAATACAGATGTCCCAGTGTTCATTCTGTTGGTTGTTGTGAACAGTAGAAAAGACAACACTTCAAAATGATCTGTGTGTGGAATTTTGGGCAAGCGAGTCTTAGGTACTCCAGTTCATAGAAGCATGGAATACCAGCTTGGAAGGGACCTCAAGGGTCCTCTAGTCCAAGCTTTTAAGGTTTAAAAACAACAAAAAAAGTTTGCATGAGATGGCCCAGCACCCTGTCAAACTGACAGTCCTTGCTGACAAAACAACTGCCCATAGTACATTTGCCTGTGATAACAGATGCACTTTGCAGTTGCTGTTGTTGAGAGAAGGTCAGGAATGTCAGGAAAAGTTTTCCACTCTTTCCCCAAGTATTAAGGAATCAGGCATACTCAACACCCAAACAGGATCTCCAGGACTACCTGATCTGGTGCTGCTTTACCTGCCTTCCTTCACCAGCCATGCAGCATCTGTGGAGGAATGCAGGTAGGTGAGTAAGGGCTGTTGCCCCAAAAGGTAGTCAGCTGCAGGGATGTGAGGGAAGAAGAAAAGCTGGTTCCTAAAGGGAAGAACTGACAGAAGAAAGAAAAAGATCCCCATCGAAACACACAGCTACCCTTGGACTGGAATTTTCCAGATCTTTCCCAGCCCTTGATCTCTTCCAACCATATGCAGTCCTCCTTTCTGTCCCCTACCTGATTCATATACACCCAATATCTAAAAAAGTTGCCAAAAGCCCTCTCAAGTAACTGTAAATTCCTTGCATTCCCCCTACCTTCCCAGGCCAGGTCCCTCACACCCTTTCCCACTGCTGGGAAACTACACTAACACCTCCACATCACCCCTGACACCTCTCCTCTTCCTTTTTCCCAGCAAGCCACAGTTGCAAAGGTTCCCCCAAGGATAAGGACACCTGCTTTTTTGGGTAGCAAGAATTAGTTTTGCTGATGTTCATGGGCAATGTTGAGCTGCCCTATCTCTTCCACATGTCTCAGTTAACTACTCTGTCCTTCCTTGTCCTCTGGGAGGACTGTCCCATGAGGCGTTCTCCTGCATGGCTGCCTGATGGCGGCTCTCAGTCCTGCAGCACCCTGTCCTGGCATCAGGGAAGTACAACAGCCAAAACAGCCTCCTACAGCCACATAATGCCTCAGGCCAGAGATATGGCTTGTCAGGCAGCCTCTAGCCCATGTACATGTTCATTGTCAAACAAAGAGCAATCAAAGAGCAGTTGTTTGTAGTTAGGTTGACATTTTATATTTCATGTTAATTTAACCCTCATATAAAAGACAGAATTATACAAAATACTGTCAGGTTATCTCATTTTGAAGACATTTTTTCCTTTTAAATGTAGTTTGTTTAGTGCTCAGGGGCATTTCACAATGACTACATGAGTATCTGTGTTCCTCTCCTCTTTGACCCACTCTTTGACTCTTGGGTGAAAGTTTAAAATCTTTTTCTGATTGATGGTATATATAATGAGAGTTTTAAAGCATTATTTAGAAACGTCATTGTAAAACCTAGGCATATTCCCCTTTGGCTCAGAGGTCAAATAAACCAATAATGGGTCTCTGTTAAATCCCAAGATTTCTATTTTTGTATCTAGATTATATTTTCAGTGCTGAGTATACTGAAAGCATATGTTTCTTTCTGAGTTGTCATGTAGAATTTCTGACATTTGACTTTGACATGAAAGCTGATGGCCTGACACAGTAGCTTTTCCCTTCATGATATTTTCAGGCTGATCTCCAATGTGTGCCTGAAGAACTGGTAACCTGATCAGCTGCCTGGGATAGTAAAGCTAGGATGCTCTCCGTGGCTGTTTCCTCCCTGTGTCCCTTGATCAACATAGACTCCTTTTTCACTCCTAGTTCTGTTCCAGAATGAATTCATACTACTGTTCGATGCAAATGTAATAAATGATTACTCTTCTCCACTCCTTATTCGGGAGATTTCTCCTAGTTTGCACTCCTGCTGTGCTTTTCACTTAGCACTTTTTGCTGGTGTAAACCCCTGCCTTAAAAGGCTTTCCTGTGAGATCACACTGCTCTCAGAACTGTTACAAAACATTATAAATCACATACCATAAAAAGTCTTCATTGTACTACATCTCCTCAAGCTCACAAGATTCAGATTGTTTTGAATGTTTTAGAGAAACCATGTACCATCTGTGGCAAGGGCGACAGACTGCTTTGTCTGAACCTGCTTCCCTCTTATTTTTTCGCAGTTTTATGCAACACTTCCCTGGTGTTCCATATACTGGGAAAACAATCATGATACAAAATAAAATACTCAGAAGGTAGGAAATGCCAAGACTGACTTTACCATGGGAATTTTAATCTCTCCCCTTTAGCCTTGCAAGTGCATATTTATGCAGTTTATTAAAAATCTTTGCTAATGCACAGAGTAACATTAGGTTGCTCTGTAAGTCTTCAAGCCCTCTCATTGTGAATGAAGAGCTAAACTTAATCCTCTGAAAACCAAGTAGTGCAATAGTCAACACCTGTGTCATGAATCTATAACATTGCTTCTTTACAGAATGCTTCACACCTTTACCCTCATTGATGCTCAAGACGTGAGACATCAGTGTAAGTGTAGTACTTTACTAACATAGGTTTGGGTTTAGATTAAATGTAACACACAAAGCTATCTAGTTTGCCTGTAGTTAAACCTAGCCATATAACACACAGAGCTATCTACAGTCTGCCTATAGTAAAACATGCTCACACAAAGCTTATTGCCCCTGGGAAACCATTATCTCTTTTTCACTCTTGCTCTGATGATTTTTTCCATGAAATAGTAGAAGGAAGGTGAAGGACATCACTGCAGAGTATGCCACATGCACCTTGATGCTTTCTGTGGCCAGGAGTTATCATGTCTGCTTATTTCAGAACCAAACATAAATACCAAATGTTATTCAACACCAGAACTGCTTATTTCATTGCAACTTGGCAAGTTTTTAACATAAAGTAAAGCTTGAACCTAGATGTAGCAAGAATTAAACTTCCCTATGAAAACCAGAGGACATGAAACTCAAACATTTTAACATGAAAGTAGGATTGCTGGAAGACTCGAAAGTTAACGTCCTAAGTATTAAATTATTATTTTATATATATATAATTGTTTTAGCCTGATTGGATATTGTAAACTCCCAACAAAAATGCTGTAAATTCCCTTTTCCTGTCTAGGGAGTGATGTGAGGAACACACAGACAACAGCTGTGAGCTGTTGACACTGATGTGTACTACTGGCTTGGTAAGGGTTTGGCAGACTCACAATGTTCTAAGTTTATATGTTCGTGTAGACTCAACAGACTCGGGGGGCCATCAGGCCTTGGGTAACTTTCCCACACTACCTTCTCAATGTGCATTTTTTCCTCTCTCCAGCCTGCTCTGTTTTTTTCTGTCCAGACCTATAGATACTTGTAGTACACACACACACACCCCCCCAAAAAAAAAAATAATGGAAAAAGCATTGTTTATGATCATAACAGAAATGTTTCATGGTTTAGAGTCTTTCTTTTTCTCTCAGCTACATACATGGATATATGCATAAAAATACATGCAAACACAGAAAGAACAAGGCGGGGGAAAATGTGTTTATATCTACAGCATATTTTATTTAAGTTTGAATACCCATTTAAAATTGGCTAACACATTTTGTATGGCTTTAAAAGTATCTGTTTTGGTATTCTACCCACTCCTCAGCCTCACATCAGTGAATAATCAACAAGGGATTAAATTAAAATCCAAACAATATCTCCTACATGTGCTAGAGGAAGTCAATGCCTCGTTCTGCAAGATGTGGATGTGCCCTGTGTATGAACTCGACACATTCAAAGCCTATTGATTTTTTTCCCATAGTGGGCTCTATCCAACTCCTACTAATGTCAGTGGGCACCTTTTCACTGACTTCAATAGGGTTTTGGAGCAGATTTTTAATCTCTTTGATTTTAGTATCAACTTGAAGAAATCATGAACTGCAAACCTTTATGTTTGACCAGCTCTTTGATATAAAGTGTTTTGTACCCATGGAGTTAATTTATTATTTACAGAATGATTTTAATTCAGAGCTACAATAAATGTTATTTTCTGATACATAAACACAGTTTGATTGCTCAATGGTACTAAAATGTATTCAGCAAAGTGCAAATCTAGTCTAGGCTTTGCAACAAAGTGTTTTCTGAAAAAGAAAGGCCATTTCTTAACAAGGAAAAAATACTTTCAAGACATGTATTTATTTATTCATTATGAGTCCATTTAGAGATCTAGAAACAATTTTAAGATTTTTAAGCTTTTGATTTAAAAACCCTAAAATTATGCTAACTCAAGTCTTAAGACTGTGGAAACACTGAACACATCTATCAATTAATATCTATCCACATCTTTAATTACCTTTTAACATAAGTTAAAGATTAAACTTTTTTTTTTTTTTTTTACAAGCCAAAACTATTTAGGATATAGAGAATGTGAAGAAAAGGTTCATCTTAATGAAGAAATCTCAAGAGATGGATTTAATCACCTATGCATTTACATGCAAGACTCCAATCCTGTCTCCCAATTAATACCACTGACACACAGAGCAATAAAAGTTAAACAATTGCCTTTTAATGATTCGTATTCATATATGAGTTCCTATTCAGAACTTCAGCCATGCATCTGCCATTAATGTTAATTGAGGTTACACAGCTAAATCCAATTTAATCAAGTTAAGAACATATTCCAGAGTTAGAAACCTGCCATGACAGAACATGCATTTTTGTTTAACTAATGAGGTTATGGGTTGCAGTAGAAACTCACTGTATCTTAATGTGAGCAAAGAGAAAAAGGAGGAAGAACATGCAACAGATGCTGGGAAGATTGTTGTTGCAAGGAATGAATTTCCATCACTAACAGCATGTTGTTTTTACCTCACTCACAAAAAATAGCTTGATGGGAAACAGGGCTCTGAAGCTGAGTCAGACAAAGCTTAACACAACTACATCCAGAGTTTGATGTGCCCAAGAGAAAAAATGCCAGCTCTTCCACCTGTTTGAGGTGTAGAGAGAAACATCAATTCTTGGAACAGAAACAGTTTAATCTTTCAGGCTTTGTTCTGATATAATTAGATTTTTTACTGTACAACAGAAGCACCTTGCTGGGGATGCCTAGTATGCAGGAAGAGTTGAATCACATTTGGGGAAGCAGTAGGAGATCCTGTCTCCCTTTCCCTTCTAGACCTGCCTTAGGTTGAAGGGAGATGAGGTTTCCCTTACAACCTGACAGCTCAGTGTAAACCCAGACTGCAGCAGCTGTGACTGAAAGAGAACTGGCCTAGAGCAGGCAGGTCTGGATGAATGGAAAGGGATAAAAGGGTGCTGAGAAGATCCTCAGCTGATCTTCATCAGAGCTGGTGAGGACAGGAGTAAGGGATGTGAAATATGATGTTTGAAGGACTGGTTGTTGGCTTTCCTACCCAAATACCTCTTTTCCCCTGAGAAATTAAACAAGGAGAGAAGGAAGAGTGGGAAGAAGCGTAGCTGAAATCCCTGACTCTGAAGAAATCAGCCTTTCTCTTTTCTGGGACTTTTGGAGAGTAGCCATAAGGTCTGGTTACCCAGCCATAAGACTGGCCATGGTTGCTGTGAAGTTCATCTTGTGCAGAGATGGGCTTTTCTGTAGGGTTGGATGCTGGAGGGATCAGCCTTTATGTCTGTATGCTTGAAATTTAGCTGCAGCCTTGGGACTTAGCTTCAGCCTGGTTTTCCATCCTGACAGCAACTGGGCTGCTTCTCTAAACCATGACTGTGAATTTCATGTGTCATTGTACGTGTCAAATGTGCAAATATATGAGTTTCAGGCAAAACTATGGATTTCACAGAATGATTCCAAACTTTATGGTTGTTAAAGGTTTCCTTTCACACGGTAATTAAACCTCATTTAAGAAAAAGATCAGAGAGGACCTGTGATAGAGATATCCGAGATTCCACATGCCAGTTCATGTGATAGAAAGATGCATTTTTTTTGTATTATGGTGTTCATATTACTAGCAGGTGTGCAAAGGGCCATGAAATAAGAACAATGTGATCTGTGCTGAGTCTTATGACAGGACTCGGGGGACATTTCTTCCAGTAGATGTTTGGATGTGGTGCAGTATCACGCAGCTACTCTGAGGTCAGGATTGCAGGACAAAGAGAGGAGAATTTGTAGTACTGCTTAGCAAATGGATGCTAAAATGGGAAATTGGTCCCAGAAGTATGAGTTTATAAGGGTGCTGTGAGGCTTGGCAGGCCTGTAGAACACCTGCAACAAGGATGATCTGGTAAAATGAGTGAATACAGTATAACAAATTTGGGAAGAGGAGGAGGTGGCCAGCACAGAGTAGCTGTGTTTTGAAGCAGTGTGCCCCCCCCACAAAAAGATAGCTTTCATAATAAAGGTAGCTTGGAAAAACATGACACAGTTTGTGGTACTGTGATTGCTGAAATTTTGATGTTGGAGTGGGGAACATTTGTTGAAAATCAGAGTGCCTTCCGCTCAAGCAGAGCTTCATGTATGACAGTCATGGGTTCTGTAAAATTCACACAAGATATGGAAGACAGTCATCAGGTATGCGACTTAGTAGAGCGGAAATACAAACCTTCTTCAGAAGGAAAAAAAACCCAACAAACTAGAACGTGTTAGTGGACACACAGACAAGCACAGCCTGTACTTGTGGCTCACTGACAACTGGCAGAATATTCCTGGAAGCTCATTGCTAGGCTTCACTGGTGAGAGCAGTTCTGAATTGTATGGCAAGAAGGATGTATCTGAGGTAAACCATCTTCCTCTTTTACCTTTGTTTGAACAGAGAGGTATGTGAATAACCACTGTGTCCTAGGTGAACCATCTTTTTCTTTTAATTTTATGTGAACAAGGAGGTTCATGTATGTATGAATAACTGCTGAGAGCCTGGAGATAAAAAAATAGTGTTAAAAGTTAGGGAAAAAAAAGGGCAGAGACAGAGCTGGAACCTTTTCTG
Source organism: Megaceryle maxima (assembly GCA_024605025.1). Taxonomy (NCBI): domain Eukaryota; kingdom Metazoa; phylum Chordata; class Aves; order Coraciiformes; family Cerylidae; genus Megaceryle; species Megaceryle maxima. The sequence continues at coordinate 7,858 of JANHGN010012881.1, read as the reverse complement.
TAGAGTACAGCTTCCCTTGAGAGCCTACAGCAGAGGGTTTGTCAGGGAACTCATCCAGCCTTCATGAATTAAAGGTCAGGCAAAGGGTTAAGTGGCTTGAAGCTTTGATGCAAGCAGGAAAGTTGATAATTGCTTATTGTAAAACTGCATATTCAATATCAGAGTCACTGAAGGAAGGAATGATTCATGAGTATGATACTGGCTGCTCTGGGAAAATTAACTGTTACTAGCCTGGGAATCCAGCAGCAGAGGTGGAGACAGCCAGCTCCCAGTGAAAGTTCAGATAGCTGTTCAATAATGATCTTCACAAACCAGAACTCAAGAGATAGGTGGTATCTTTTCTTACGGGCAATGAGAAAGAGGATTAGAATTTCTAATATCTGTTAGAGGGGTGTGTCTCTTTACAATTATCAACTTTCACAGAAACATCAGATGAATTCCTAGTGATGGCACTAGTTCCATGTGATACAGGAAAAGACAGGTAAAGGAGTGAAGAATGTGGCTGCTCATCGCTCAGCAAAGACCATCTGGCAGGAGAGAAAAAGAATTTTTGGCAGGTCTCCCTCAGGACATGGAGCTGGCTCTGCAGAAGTTACTGGTAGATCTCCATTTCAAAATACTTAAACTACTTTGGGGGAATGACAGCACCAAAATATGGTCTTGATTTTCCCTACATTGCATTTTGGAACCAAGTTGTGTTTTTAAAAAGTAGTTCCTATCAAAGGAGAAAAGAACTGTTAGCTGTACCAATTAGCTGTACCAATTAGCAGTCCTGGATTCTTCTGGCCAAATTTTAAATAATTTAAGTTCCAGTTTACAATAAGCACCTCCATCTTACAAGAAACACCAGTGATGCATGTCTGTGTATGGATGTGGTTTCTAAATTGTTAATGCATCAAACTCTAAAATATTCCAAAGAAAAGGAATGTAAGATGCATGATAGCATGTTTTTGAGCCAGTAATCTAACTAATCCAATTTAATCAACCCAGTAATCTGACTGTAATGTTAAACAATTAACACTGTAGTGACAGTACCTCTTTTACTTAAAGAAAACCAAAAATGAAATGTAATGTTTCATTAACCTATCTTGAATATAATAAACTGTGAAATTAACTGAAAAATGAGTGAATTGTCCTGTAAAGTCAGCAAGAGCTTCTTATAGCATCAATCATCCTTTAATTCATAAATCCCTTTACTACATCCTACAGCTGGTTGAAAGCATTCACAAGAATTTTAAGTAATGCTAAGCATTAACCTTCTAGGTTCACTGTAGAAGATTATAGATTATAAATAGACTATAGAAGATTAAAATGCGAGCTCATTTGATAGCTCTAATCTTTTTTTAAAAAAAGCAAAGGCTTAACAGCTTTTCAGACTAATTAAATATATATATACACGTTTCTGACAGTTTGACAGAACTTCCCTGAGATTTCCCATTGTTTTCTTGTTTTCTCCCTACCACCACTCAAAATTCTTACAGTCATTTTTTTCCTCAAGTTATATTCTGACTTGTAAGCAAACCCTCTTTATATGTAGCAGTAATAAATGTTTGCAACCTCAAACACTGAAAAATGGTTGACTACACTTGAAATGTTAACCTGGTGGCAGTCACTGAACAAGTAGCTGAACAAGGACTCTTCATCAACTGTCTCCCTAGAAAAGCCTTGCAAAAGTTGTGTTTTAAAGATAAATAGCATTTTAACTCAATCAGACATCTTTCACCCTTCAAACTGCTGTTGGACGCCAAAAGTGGCAGATGAAGCTATCAGATGTATGAACCCTTATGCTGATGAGCAAACAAGCTGTGTTCTAACTCTACAGCTTTCACCTGTGTGTTTATAGAAAACATCATTTTAGGCATGACAAAACAGGAAAAATCTTCTCTCTTCCCTGCTGTTGTCATCCTCATCCACACTTCACACTGGTGGACATTTCACCGGCTAATGGTATAGTTTCTGTAGTTTACCCTGGCAGCATACACAGCATCTCATCAGCATTCCATTAATATACACTGGTGCTCGTTTTGGTTTCCACTGAAAGTGAATATCTGAGATAAGTCACATCCCTTTATGCCCACAATAAAAAGAATGTATGCTCCTCTTTGCCGGCAAAGAACTGGCTCCAAACTTCACAGGACAATTGACTCTGCTGGCAAAGAGGACCACGGTCTTGTTTTGTGCATCCACTTGGCACCTCCTGCTAGAAATGCTCCGTTAGTTAGTACACTTACAGATATGGATATCTAACATGTATTTTAGAGGAAGATTTAAGTCCCATGTAGTCTACTTAGAGCTTATATAAAAAGGTGAACTGTAACTATGTTAGGCAAAATGGACATATTTTACAACACTCCTCTGACAGAACCTAGGCAGAGACTGTAGAAACCAGTCTCCCAGCACATCTGGAAAGTTGAGTGGTTTGCTGCCTGCTCACCTGCTTTGACCTACAGCCCAAAGCCATCTACCAGATGACCTGTCCACAAGTGCCTCACAAGCTGAGGACCACATAGCTGCATGTTGATACTCCAAAAAGACTTCTCAGAAGCCAGCCAGGTAGATTATTCCACTGTTGGGACTTCATTGCCTTTTTAGAAAATGTTGTCAAGTTTAGGTCTGCGTGGTAGTTAAAGTAGTTATCCATAGCTACTGTCTTGCCATTACAGCTGTAACACTGCCACAACTGGGGGTTTGTTGCATCAAAGTAATTTGCAGTGCAGAACTAATACAAATTATGGAAGTTGGTAATAAGCATAAGAAATAGGAAGGCACTGAGTGGAGTGTTTCTCACCTTAGTATGGAGAAACAAACCATGCAGATATGTTCATTTTTTTTAATTGCCAAGAAGTAACTCTTCAAAAGTATATCTTGTATCTTAGACTATAATCACTCACTCTCCTTTCCTGGCTCTAATGTCAGCATAAAGAAAATGGTGCAATAACACAGCAGGTGTTAAACATAATAATGTTCTGCACAAGAAAAAACATTGGCTGGTAACTAAATAAAGAGGAAATTGATGGAAAAGTTCTAACTGCTCTCCTGAATATCCAAATCTGGATGGTGATAAAGACTGCTAGTTCTTTCCTCCCTTTTAGTTTAGGCAAACGAGTGGCTGGGATCTGACCTAATTATTCTATTTCATTTCTGGAGAGAGCTTGAAACATATCTGGATATGAACAGATGCCTAAACACCCTAACCGAGACATTAATTTTTAATGCTCAGATTCTTCTCTGTTGAGTAATTTGCTTTATACAATACAGAGATCAGTAATTATTAGACCTCAATGAATATCTCTCTACTTTGCTTTGAAATTCCCTTTGTAACCCTTGTTGCATTTAGACTGGTACCAGTCTTTCTAACCCTGAAAGCTTGGCTTTTTGGATTGTTTTGTGGCATTCGTTAACACCCACAACTGTACTGATTTTCAATTTACTAGTGTGAATAGGAGCCTTTCCACTGTGCCTTAAGCACTGCAAAATGTCTTAATCTGTCTGAGTTGCATCTAGCCATCCCATATTTTCTACATCTGTGTCATGGAGAATCAAGACCCTAATATAAAAATACAAACTCTGTCTGTTCATAGCACTCTATTTTCATTTACTTTGCCTCTGATTGCCTCAAAGTCCATTCAGATTCCAAGCATTTCTAAAATACACAAGGATCTATTCTACTTCCTTACTGATATGTTCATCCAAATTTACATTATTAGAAAATTACTCTAATAAATGCATGTTTATTACTTATAATTGTATAATGAAAAGCTTTGAGTAGGTTAATAATTTATTTCTTTAAAAGATGTATCATCTCAAAGTTCCTTTAAGAAAACCTACTGGCTCCAAATTCTTCCCTCTAGCTGTCATAGTGGTGATTCCACCTTCTTGAACAGTGCAGCATGACTAAACACTAAATGACTGTCTTCTTCAGAGACCTTTGTTCACATTTCTAGGGTATACAGACTCTTGCCTAGGGTCCTCCTGGACAGTGCTTGTGGCCAGCCCAGCTGTCCCAGGAGAGCTGTGGACATGAGAGCACAGACTGCCTGGGGACTCCAAGGCTTTTTCAAGTGGACTGCAGCCTTTATTAGCTTTTAATTTCACACAGTCTCATAAAGGCCAAGGATGAGTAAAAGGCTGAGGTTGTTAATGCCTTCTTTGCCTCAGTCTTTAATAGTAAGATCAGTTGTTCTCTGAGTGTTCAGTCCCTGAGCTGGACAACTGGGACAGGGAGAAGAATGAAGCCATCATCCAAGAGGAAATGATCGATGACCTGCTACACCACTTAGACACATACAAGTCTATGGGGCCAGATGGGGTACACCCAAGGTACAGGGAGAGCTGGCAGAAACACCCACCAAGACGCTTTCCATCATTTATCAGCAGTCCTGGCTAACCAGAGAAGTCCCAGTTGACTGGAGGTTAGCTAATGTGACAACCACCTACAAAAAGGGCTGGAAGGAGGATTTGGGGAACTACAGGCCTGTTGGTCTGACCTCAGTGCCAGAAAAGGTTATGGAGCAGATCATCTGCAGCACCAAAACACAGCATATACAGGACAACCTGATGATCAGGCCCAGTCAGCAGGGGTTTATGAAAGGTCCTGCTTGACTAACCTGATCTTCTTCTATGCCAAAATGACCCATTGAGTAGTTGAAAGAAAGGCTGTGGGTGTTGTCTACCTGGACTTTAGTAAAGATTTTGCACTGTTTCCCAGAGAATTCTTCTTGAGAGTCTGGGTGATCATGGCTTGGATTGGTGTACACTTCACCGGGTAAAAAACTTGCTGGATGGCTGGGTCTGAAGAGTTGTGGTGAATGGAATTAAATCCAGTTGGTGGCTGGTGATAATTGCTCTTTCCCAGGACTCAGTATTGGGGCCAGTTCTGTTTAAACTTTTTAACAATGATCTGAATGAAAAGATTGAGATCACCCTCAGGAAGTTCGCAGGTGACACCAAGCTGGCTGCATGTGTTGATCTGCTTGAAGGTAGGGAGGCTCTAGTAGAGGGCTCTGTCCAGTCTGGATCTATAGGCTAAGGCCAATGGTATGAGGTTCAACAAGGCCAAGTGCAGGGTCTTCAACTTGGGTCACAACAACCTCAGGCAACACTACAGGCTTGGGGAAGAGTGGCTGGACAGATGCCTGGAGGAAAAAGACCTAGAGTTGTTGGCCAATAGCCATCTGAGTATGAGCCAGCAGTGTGCCCAGATGGACAATAAGGCTAATAGCATGCTGGCCTATATCAGAAATATTGTAGCCAGCAGAACCAGGGAAGTGATTATGTCCCTATACTCAGCACTGGTGAGGCTACAGCTGAAGAACTGTGTTCAGTTTTGGGCCCCTCACTACAGGAATGACACTAAGGTGCTGGAGTATATCTAGAGGAGAGCAATGAAGCTGGTAAAGGGTCTAGAGCACAAGTCTTACAAGGAGTGGCTGAGGGAACTGGGTTTAGTCTGCAGAAAAGGAGGCTTAACGGAGACCTTGTCGCTCTCTTACAACTACCTGAAAAGAGGTTGTAGTGAGGTGGCAGTCAGTCTGTTCTCCCAAGTAACAAGAGATAGCACAAGAGGAAATGGCCTCAAGTTACATGAGGGGAGGTTTAGATTGGAAATTAGGAAAAAAAAATCACAGAAAGGGTTGTAAAGCACTGGAACAAGCTGCCCAGGGAAGTGGTGAAGTCACCATCCATGGAGGTATTAAAAAGATATGTAGATGTGGCACTGAGGGACATGGTTTAGTGATGATGTGGCAGTGCTGGATTAACAGTTCAACTTGATGATCTTAAAAGCCTCTTCTGACCAAATCAATTCTATGTTTCTATTTAATGTCCTTTTAAAAGGAAACCAGCAATCTCTGGACGTAAACAGGGGGATTTTTTAAATACATAGACAGAATTACAGTTGTGTAGCAAAACTGATTAGATGGGCACAGTTACCATCCAATAAAACAATGGTATGAAATTATTGGGGTTTTTTTCATATTTTGTGCTGTGACCTGAAATTCTGTTTTGCTGTTTCATATCATCTTATAGATGTCTTTTTTTTTTAATATCTAGTCCATAGCACCTTGGTGTCCTAAAAAAACAACCTGCTATACTAGTGATTCTTTTCTTTCTATGTCTGTGACTTTATGGCTTTTGTCTTTGACAAAAATATCATGATGAGCCTTTATTATTTTCTTTTTCTTTTTTTTTTTTTTTTTTTTTATTCTGGTTAATAAGTGCATTAGCCTGCAGTTATCACCCATCAAAGTGAGCAGGGAGTTGCAAAAGTTTCTCAGAGAAATAGTGGAATCCTATTGTGAATCAGTCTTTGTATTACAGAATGAAGCTCATTTATATACTTCAGTGAAGAATTTGTGGAAGCAGAAATCTACCTGTTCTCCCCATAGGGCAGTGAGGCTGTAGTGACTCATTCAGTATTGCTTATCACTCAATGCACAGAATAAGGAAAAAGTAAGCAATATTGAATAGGCTGCAGAAGGAATAAGCACATCAGAAGCTATTTTATCTGCATTGCATAGAGGTGTTTAGCATAGCTCTTAGTCTTTCTACTCAGAAAAGAATACACTGCACAAAAAATTACAATGGAGACCCAAACTATTGTTTGGTTTTTTTCTGTTAGCAAGTTAAAATGAAGCCAGCAGGACAAAACAAACTGCTTTACAGTGCAAAATGAAAGTACTAATGAATATCAAAGTTGTACTGATATGTGTGTATTTATGCATGTTATTTATTTATTCCAAATTTATTCCATACATGTGTATACATATGCATATGTATATATATACTTGTAATTAGGAGGGGAACTGCTCCACCTCTGATAAATTTCATGTTCCTGCGGGAACATGCATTTTTTAACTGTATTCCAGCAGATTCAGAGAACAGGCTGACTTCTGCTGGGATGGATATGTGTATTCTCAGAACGCACATGGAGATATGTGCAGAATAATTCCTAAAGACAGGCAGATCTACCCAAGTACTGCTTTTGACTCAGTGGTGTCATTATAGCAGACTGTGATAATCTCAACTGAACCAGAGTGCTGTGAACCAAAGGCAATGAATGCCCTTTAGCATGACCCTGGAGAGTTCATCCTCAGCATGGGACAATAAACAACTTTGCAGATAAGGAGTTCACAATACTAGCTACAGATGGATCACTACCTTTGGTGACATTCAACATCTTCTCTTAGGATTGTTTAAGTTTTTTCACTATGTTAAGCTTCAGAGAGAAAGTAGGAAGCAAGCCAGTATTAACTAAAACAGAAAAATAAGGGTATATAAGAAGAAAGAGACATCTTTTACCCATGCATGTTCAGAATACCTTCTTCTATACAGTTAGGGATAAGCAAGTTTTATGTGGCAGTTTGCAGAGACCTGTTGACACAGAGATTCAGAGAAGCTTTCTCAGACATCAGACCACTCCAGAAATACTAATAGAGCGCTCAAGGCAATAACAACCAGGCATTGCTATCTTAGAGATTTTGTTCTTTTCTACTGGTTCTTTTCTTATTTGTGATGTGATTATATTAACTATGTTTAGTTCTGTGTCTAAGTTCTGTCGATAGCTCATTCTTATTAGAGTTTCTTATGTCAGCCCACTGTAATGTCATTGGTGATGGCAATGTTGTTTAATAAGCCACACAGTGTGAATAGTTTGCCTGCAGTGGAAGGATGGTAAACAAAGCTGCATCAAGTTTATCTAGCTATGCAAAACTCAGGCAGTAAACTGTCTGGTGCCCTTTTATAGGGCACTATAATTTTTTTTTTCTTTTTCTGTGTCTTTTTTTTTTTTTTTTTTTTTTAGTTTTTGGTAAAAGAAGCAGGGCTGATAAATAAAAAGATGGAACAGAATAAAGGAAAA
>JANHGN010012880.1:19585-35170 GCA_024605025.1 Megaceryle maxima | reverse complement strand
AAAAAGAAGGAAGGAAAACGAAGGAAGGAAAAAGAAGGAAAGAAAAAGAAGGAAAGAAAAAGGAAGGAAGAAAAAGGAAGGAAGAAAGAAAAAGAAGGAAAGAAAGAAGGAAAGAAAAAAGGAAAGAAAAAAGGAAAGAAAAAAGGAAAGAAAAAAGGAAAGAAGGAAGGAAAGAAGGAAGGAAAGAAAGAGAAGAAAAGAAAGAAGGAAAGAAGGAAAAGGAAAGAGGGGAAGAAAAGGAAAGAAGGAAAGAAATTCCTTATTGAACTGTCCTGTATAATTGTGGAATATAGAGAAAAAAATTAACTGGTTTGCAGCATTCCTTAATAAGGCCAAAATTCTGCCCTGAGAACATCGTCATGCACTTTGACCCTCCTGTAGAAATCAATCAAAAACCAATAGATAAAACTCAGAAATTGTCTTCTGGATCTGGCAAAGCATGTTAAACTGAAGAACCCAATATAAGCACTGTGGAAAAGGAAGATCAACACTGAGCACAGAAATATTTCAATATAGGCACAGTGCTCTTATCCATTCTGTAATAAAGACTGGCAACAAAATGGTCTGGTCCTCACATGTCAAGAGGAGGCTCTTGAGACCTTTCAGGGAAGATGTTTCTTTCATATAGAATTTCAAGGGAATAATTTCCTCATAAACTCCTTTCTTTATGTTATGGTCCCATTAAGTCAACAATGACAAGACTTTGATCTGTGAGGAAAACAAGCTTGAGACAAATATTTTCAACTCAAAAATGTTCCAGTTCTCATTGCTGAAGTTGTTGGTAGTTTGGAAAGACACATTCATGCTGACAAAAAATCAACTTTACAAGCAGGGGAGTTGGAACATGTTTATAATTTAACTTAAGAGATGCTATGTAGTTTTTTCTGTGTTGTCAGTTTTCTAGCTCCAGGGCTATTGCACATCATCTAGTCCAGCAGGGTTAGCAGAGTAATTCAAGACTGTTAGATCTCAACACTTACACAAACTGTTGTATTTCAGAATAAACCCAGAACCCTCTTGTGGGTTGCCAGTCAGTACAAACTCTGTGGATAAAGAGTTTTTTCTTGTTGGAAATAACAATTTGTTGGTCCTGTGTTGGGTGAAAGCAGAGTAGAAATGACCAGTGCTGAAAAAGCCACCCTTGTTGCACGGGCGGGTACAGGTTGTGCTCCCCTTCACTCCTCTTACATGGCCATTGCAAATCAACCTTCTAACTCACATGAGGCTTACCCACGTATCCACCCTGAATTGTAGTGTTCTGTGGTGGGGTTGGAGCCTCCCAAGTTTGGATGTTGTCATAAGCTAGAAACCTGCAGGTTGCTTTAGGAGGTGAAGCTCCTGACATCTGTGCAGTGACAGTAACTTGAACGCTAAATTGATGCGTGCGCTGGGAATCGGCTTGCATTGTTCTTTGTTGTCCCTGTCTGCAGCTTCAGCCATCCATCGTTCAGCATATCTGACTTTTGATATTTGTATGTAACCCTTGTAAGCTGTTCTGTTTAGGATTCTGTGTTTAGCTTTCTCCTCTCCCCCTTTATTCCCTCTGTTCGCACCAGCTTCGCTAAATATAACGGCATAAATTCAGTCATGATGCAAAGGACTTGCACGTAGAGGGTAAAAGGAAAAGCTGCTGGAAATAAGATTGTACTAAATTGCAGGCATGAGAAAAATGCCTTGAAGTGCTTAGATATTGCATGAAACCTTTGCTTTTGCTCTGTGGCTTCTGAAGAAATAGTTGCAGCACTTTGCTGTTGTTGCTGTTGCCACTGATGGAAAATAAAAAGTAGTACGGACATGATAACAGACTTAGGAGTTGCTAGCAAATCTCTTTTTCTTTCTTTCTTTCTTTGTCACTGAAATTCTGTTTGTGAGAGTGTTGGGGGGAAGGGTGTCTTGGTGAGGTTTTTGTTGTTTTTCAAAAAACTTTCTTAAAGAGGGTCAGGACCAGTCTGGCTTCTTACGACAAGCTGCTCAGCAGCCACATTTCTGTCGTCTCCTATTTTCCATGTACTCGACTGCATGTATTTGCTTGGTTGTTTGTTTTGGACAGATTTGGGGTCTTTGGATCTTGGAATGTCTTTTTTTGTTTAGTTGGGTTTGGATTTGTTGTTTGGGGTTTGTTTTCTTTTTTTTTTTTTTTTTTCTGAGTCTTGAGAAAAATTCAATCCCAGAAACAGTACTTTTGTACTTAGAGCATTATCCTGAAAATGCTGTAAGATTAAATGGAAATGTCAAAGTGGAGGCTGGAAGTGGCTGTTAATTTAAGAATCTGCATTTGGGATTATGGTTTTCCTCCAGATAGATTATGAGGGATAGGCACCAAAGAGCAGTCCTTAGATTTGACCGGGAGTAGCTTGTGGTGGCAGATTGAACATCAAACCACAAGCTTTCCAGAGGGTATGAAGGGGGAGGAAGTTAAACACGCAGTATAAATTGCCTGTAGAAAAGCTGAGAATATGAGCAAATGGGATGGCAGAAGATTAGAGAAATACAGCTGTGGGGCCGTGTTGTGCCCATCAACACTGTGATGTTCAGCAGTTTCATCTTCTCCTGTGGTGCTTTACTTTTCAGCCTCCTTTTTGAGAATGAAATCTAAAGCTGAGTTTTGCAGGCATTTTTCTACCTATCCAAAATGACTACTTATACTTGAAAGGAAAGATACTCATTTTTAATTTTATTTCTTTTTTAACCACAAAATGCCAGCTATATTCACACCCTGCCCAGCAGAATGGGTGAAAAGCCAAAAATGTATGGGTTTTTCCTTTGATATGAAAATATTTGCACAGTTCTTATAAAGATTTAAAGCTTTAAGTCTCCAAGATAGCACCCCTGTTGTTAATCCCATCTGTACTCTGTGGGATATCTCTAGTGACATACCACTAACATTTGAGGTAAAAATAGGCTCTTTTGCTGAGCGATAGAAGGAACAGCAAGACTTCTGCTGTGGTTAAAGTTATCACATAGTCAGATATATTTCCATGCCACTCACGCTGACCTATCTCAAGTAGGAGGAAACTGAGAGTAGGTACAAACAGATTGGGGGAGAACATTTCTTTATGCTGTGCAAGACCAATGCTGAATCTTCCAGGTAGTTGCAATGTGGAAGTGGCTTTTTATTGGGGTTTTTCTTTGGGACTTCTTGGCTTTTTCTAGGATTTTTCTTCACTGTTGTGAATGAAATTGGTGATTTAAATGATTATTAAAGTGTTGGCGGATCAGCAGCAGTGGAGAATTGCCTCTCTGGAGTACTCTGAGGTTATTTTAATGCAGATTGATGGGGTGGTATTTGAAAGCATGACATTTTTCCTTTTGGTTTCTGTGAGTGATAGATTGAAACTATCAATCTGGCTTTGAACATCCATTAATGTCCAGTTAGTTTTTACAAATGACTCTTGGGTTTTCTCTGTGTGTCTTGATTTTTATTTCTTTTCTTTCCCTGCTAAGATAGCAAAATTCTCATTTCAAATAAGTCTTTAGCAATATAGATGTGAAACTGTCCTATCTTCAGCGTCTTCCACCATCTTTCCTGGCATTTTCCTGTCATTCTCAGCTTTGCTTTCAAACCTGTGCCTTTCTTCCTTGCTTCCTTCCCACTCTCTGCCAGAAATTTCAACCAGCCTTGCTGTGGGTCACACGTGTATTAAAATACCCTGACCCAGTAAGAGCCATTTCTTCTATAGCCCCGTGGTTACAGCAGGTGGGATTTAAAGCTCACACACACACGTGGAAAAATATCACCTTTGCTCCACGGAGTCTTTATACAAAGCAGAGTGAACCTGGGAGGAGAGCACGAGGCAGAGCTGCTGCGTTGTGGCCAGCAGTCATTTCCCTTGGGAACTGGGACCTTAGTGTTCATATCTGATTTAAACCTGCTGACTGCCACGAACACCAAGCTGTTATCTGTTTATACACATTTCTCTTTAATTTTCTTGTTGGAAGCTTTCTGATCAAGATAATTTGTAAGGTAATTCCTGATTTGTCCTCTACGGTGGGTACCTGTAACATTGTGTGGAATTAGTATACACTGGGTGAGAGCAAAAGGTGAAAGGCCTTTGGTTTAGTTTGCTTGGTGGAAGCTGTGACTTTACTAAAGCAAATTGTTTAATTAACTTCCCAACCCGAGACTGAAGGAGCTGTGCACTCAGTAAGCAAATCTCTTGTGGAAGATGCTGGCTCACCCAGGATGAGGAGAAATAGGTGGTGGCAATGCAAAGCTGGCAGTGGTACAAGGATTTATTTGGCTTCCCCATAGAGGAACCAGGACAGTCCATCAGCAAGCAGTTGATGAAGAAGCATCACAGTGGCCACCCGGCTGGTGAGTGCAACCAGTTGGTCCAGTACCTCCATGTGGCACCTCTCACTGCACAGGTGTTGATGCAGCCTACTGGGGAGGACAGGGGGAGTGATGGTGACAGTGCTGCTGCTTCTGTGGAGCAGCAACCTGTCTCCAGACCTGTAGAAGATCTTGCTGATGCCTGTTGGCAATTGCATTCCTGACCCTATTTTATGCCTGTGGTCTGTAAGTAATGTTATGCTGTGGTCAGTTTGAATCTACCCATGTGCTTCTGTAGGACCTGCAGGATCCAGCCTCGGTGATTATATAAAATTATTAAAACCATTTTACAATAGTTAATGATCATGGTAGGTACAGTTAGAAGCTTTTGGTTTGAACTGCTTCTCTTTTAAAATAAAACACTGATTTTTTTTTTCTTTTCTGTTTTTATTTTTGAAACAAACCCCTTATCTGCTGGTGAACAGGCATCGGAAGAAGTATCCAAATCTCTGCAAGCAATGAAGGAAATTCTGTGTGGGACCACGGACAAGGAACCACCTACAGAAATCGTGGCTCAGCTGGCGCAGGAGCTCTACAACAGTGGCCTTCTAGTGACACTTATTGCCAACCTGCAGCTGATAGATTTTGAGGTAGGTCAGCATCCATAAACCTTTTCACCTCCTTGGTCTAGGTGTTGTCAGTGGGTAGAGCTGTATTTTTCTGTAGTCTAAAGAATTTTATTGCATTTGAAACTGATTTTTTTTTACACGCTGAAAAAAGTAACTGCTTTAGATTGGTCAGGATCCTGATAGATGTGCTTAGACCCTGGAAGTAAATGCAGGGCATCTGTTTGATTTTTTTTCTTTTATTAAAACAAAACCAATAAGGTAACATTGCCATGTGCATCCGAGCAAGGTGGGAAACGATGCTGAGAATCCTGTCTGTGACCGACCTTGTACGTTGCAGTGATGAACCTCCTACTTTGGGATATTGCAGCTAGAGCCACCCTTCTCTTGGAAAAGTGTGTCCAATTTAGAAGGGGTCCAGGGCCATGGAATAAAAATAATTGAAAGCATTGGAAAATCTCATGTGAAAAAGACTGAAAATTATTAGGATAGTTTAGTTGGGAAGAAAGGAGTTGAAAAAGGTGTTAAAAACTGACAGCAGGTGGCAAGGTAAAAGAAGAAAAAGAAGAAAGGAATATAATTTAATTTTTTTTTTCCAGCAGAATGATTAATATGTATATACAACACTAAATATTCCACAGAACTCCTTGCCAGTTCTGTTGTTAAAGCCAAAAATTTAGTAGATAGCGACTAAGACAACTGAGCTTGCTTCTAAATAAGGACGGGAAGAGGTGGGGTACAAAAGATTACAATAATTCATGATAAATATAAACCCTTTTAACTGACCTTTGACCAGTAGGGACTGGGAAGAAACTTTGTCACTGGCAGGTCATTATAGTATTGCTGTGGTCTGTGGACAGCTGGGACAGTGGTCCCTAGGGACTGCTGTTATGAGTCCCATGTTTCTGTGGCTCCCAGGCGCTGGTGAATCGTCACAAGGTCCCAAGAATTTCCAAGCAGTGAGAAATCCCCAGCTCCCAGGAACCAAACCTCTGCTGTCGTGGTCCAAAGCAGGAGCAGTGCCCAACATTTAGGGCAGGGAGGCTGCTGAATTTAAGAATCAGTTCCCTGGAGAGATTTGCTGCTGCTCTCAGAGCCATCTTTTGTGGGAGTTACTTTCTGGTGGAAATGTTCTCTCCTTATTGAAGTTATTTGTTGTTACTTTACTTTTCTTTCCATTTTGTAAATGAATGAAAGGGAAGAACTATGGGAGATTTATGTTTTCTTTTCTCCCTTCTTCACCCCACTCCCAGTAAAGCCAGGATTTGAGGGGCTGATTTATTTCTTTTGTATTAATTTAAAAACTGTCTGGTTCTTTCTTTCTCAGGTCTTAAGTTCAGGAGAATTTTGGTTTTATGCTAGAATTTATTAAGATCCTTTCATTTGTCTTCTCCCTGTGACCCCTGGTTACTGTTAAATGTCTTAAATGCAACAAAAAAACCAAACCCAACCCCCTAAATTTAGTAATTTATTGATTTGTTTTAAAGAAAAAGGGAGAGAGATGAGAATATATTGTTAGCAAATACACCACAGAAGGGAAACTACTGCATTTTTTTACTTACCTGACAATCTGCATTGCTTTTGTGAGACAAAAAAAAATCTGTATGGACATATTGTACCTTCAAATGCAAGCAGTAAATGAAATACCCAATCTTGCTGAATTGCTGTTACTGCAAACAAGTCTAATAATTTATTGCCAAATAGATTTTTTTCCATGATGAAACCTTTTCAGTCATTTATCAAAGCTGTTGGATATACTCTTTAGGCAAAAGAAGAGAGACAAAATACCACTGAACAAGAGGATGGTAAAAGCATGTGCTGCTTTGTCTTCATACTCTCCTTGGCTTTTTCAGTTTATCAGCCTTTCTGCTTCTGTTTGGTTATATTGGTGGCCACAGCTGGCATTTAGATTTCTTTGTTGAATGAGAGATTTCATCCCTTTCTAACATGCAAATTAGGGTTTTTTGATCTGTAAGAAATGGTAATCATAAATTACTTAAAATATATGATTTCTGAAGAGGATAATGTTTAAGTAGATTGTTTTGTTCTGTCTCCCCCTCACCAACCCTGCTGCCTACTTTGATCCCAGTGTTTCACAGCTGTATTTCCCATAGAAAACGTGCTCCAAAGACCTCATGAAACTTGATGGCTGTTGAGAGGAACAGGACCAAAGTTAGTGCCCCCCCACCAGCAAAAAGTCAGAAGCACAGACTTGAGTCCTGTCTCATTTGTGTTCCACCTGCCAGGAAACTTCCAGCACGTGTGACTGGGGGTGGATGTGCACACAGGGGAGACTTGCACATGTCTATAGAAAACACAGGTTTATTTCATCTGCCAGTCAAGAAATGAGATATAATGATGGTGATGATACTGTTAGGAAGCACTAAAGTTGGGTTTGGGCAGGAGCCCAGAATCAAGATCAAACTGGATTTTTTGAAATTTGAAATTGAGTGTTGAACTTTGGAGAACTGAGTGTGCAGACAGAAAAAGCCAACTAAAAAAATAAGTGTTGCTGGGTGTAAGTGTAAAGGTTCACAAGCAAAAGAGGCATTAAATAGCCACAAGCCCAGGACTGGTGACCTGAAGCTTTCCTGCTGTCTTGAGACAGGAGCTGGTTGCAATTTGTTATTTGTACAATGCAGTTTGTTATTTGTACAATGCAATTTGTTCTTTATATAATGGCATCCTTCTCAGGTTTTTTGTCCTTGTCTAGCCACTTTCTCTCTACGCTGCCTTACCTTGTGCTTCAGTGGCCTTATGTATTTCATTCTAAGGCAAAATTGAATCACAGCTCCAAGTAAGATGTATTTCAAAAGCGTTACTACAATTTCTAAGGACATCTGATGGTGAGGGAAGTCTGCCTTGGTTCCCTCCTATCTGCCTCCTTTCCCTTCAGAACCACCCAGAGACACCAACTTCTCTGGATTTCACCATTGCTGATCTCAAGAAAATTGGATATAAATTGAGATATAGATTTATCTCCTCTCTGAGATGTATGTAGATAGATGTATCACCTCTGCTATTGGGTGTACTGCTGCAGTGCACCTGATATTATGTAACTAATATAAAATTTGGCACAGCAGAGAAGATCACTTAATTTTTGGCTGTTTTCACTTCACTCTTTCAACTGCTGTTCTCTGTTTGGGTTGGTTTTGGAGTCTTGGAGTAGCTGCTGAAGCCACTGGGGATCACAGGATTCCAGGCATATGTCATGGATGTTGTAGAGACTGGGGAGAAGGGATGACTTTATAAAATCTAATTAAGAGAATGTCCAAGGGTCAGAAGTGTTCCAGACAAAGGCAGATGGACTGGCCTGCTGTGATTTGATTCTCCCATTTAATTCCCTGAGTCTCCAGGCCAGCTGGGTTGGAACGAGTAGGAAAGCAGAATATTTTGTGTTTCTCAGCAGTGATTTATTTGGTAGAGGTGAAACCAGGGAATTTCCCTCTGTGTGAAACTATCTGCTCCTTGGCTTCAAACATTCAGTAAGTTATCCACCAAGGAATCTTTGTCCTCTCGAGACAGCTCAATGAGCATGTACAGATTCAAAGTAACCTTTTGCTTTAGCTTGCCCCCTGCATAGTGACCTGCTGTTGACACAGTGCCTTGGTTACTGGTCATTAGCTCAGTGATCACCCCCCCTCCATTAATTTCACACATCAGTTTGTGGCCAGGGGGAGAAAGCGGTGGGGGAGGAAGAGGACTTCTAATGCAAGATGCATTGGCAAACCCTGTGGCTGAATAGAACATGATTTGGAAAGACTTGTAAAAAAGCTGTTTGCACGGGGAAGCATTCGAAGAGAAAAGGTGATTGTGCAGGTATGTGTAGAGAGGAGAAAATTAGGACACAGTGAAGGATCTTAGCTGTGGTTAAAGCAGAGACGTGGACGTGATGCAGCTGCTTTATCAGTAGTAATTACTTCATTCTTCATGGTGAAATAATGGGCGTGGATTTAAATGTAACCCCGAATTTCAAAAATGCAATCACACTTGGTGTTGATTGCATTTGAATAATGAAAAGCTTTAGCTTTGCAAGTCGAGGCTGTGGGGTGGTGGACTTGGTGCTAGCTTGACAACTTAAATTTGGATGCTGCAGGAGCAATAGTACACGCTGCAAAAGCACATTTGGTTCAGGGTAGTGGTTGGCTCTTTTTTTTTTTTGTACTTTAATGTTGCTATTTAAGATGGCCAGGGACTTGCTTGACAGAGTGAAGGGGATGCACATTTTCATTTAGGAAAAAGAAAGGGTTAAATGTGAGTGGGGGGGATCAGTAGTCTCCAGAGCAAGATGATGGATGAAGCCTTCTTGTGGCGTTGAAGAAGCAGCAAGTGTGAGGTGGTAACACTGTGGAGAGCCCAAAAAAGGAGAGTGACTCATTTAGTTTTCAATTTCATTTCTGCTGTAAATAGAGATTATAGTAAATGGTCATTTGTTCATGTTTTTTCCAGTTGAAAATAGATTTTGCTTCTTTTAACAGGGCAAAAAGGATGTTTCCCAGATATTTAACAACATCTTGAGAAGACAAATTGGCACACGCAGCCCTACTGTGGAATACATTAGTGCCCATCCACATATCCTCTTCATGCTTCTAAAAGGGTAGGTGCTTTCAGTTGATTTTCATTAAAAAGCATTGCCTGGAATGTGCTGGCATTGCAGTTGATCTACTTTCTCCCTTTTAGTTAAAAAAAAATATCTATATATATATATATATTTTTCAGATTTTGTTCCAGATTTCTTTTTTATTGACTTTCTTTCTGCTTAACCTTATACTTTTTAATGACTGGATTATTTTATTTGGCCACTGTTTCTTCACTAAACTTCATGTGGGAATAATTATGTGCTGATTGTTTTTGACTGCTCCCCGAGTGGTGTGTACTTCAGTTTTTTTGCCCTAAACTCTTGTATAGCATTGTTGATGACTGCTGATTTTCATTTAGACCTTTTTTGCATTGCAGAAGTGATTTAGAGTGGTGTCTGTAAGTAACTGGAGTCATACTGGACCATGATGTGGTAGAACAGAGAGAAACAAAAGAGCATACACCAAATAGTTCTGTCAGTGGGACTGATTTCTCCAATGCTTGTGGCCACACATGAACTTCAAATTAATTCTGTAATTAATTCCCCAGCTTTGAACATGAAATAATTTATTTTTTTTTTAGTCTTTTGACCTTTGAGGGAGTCAGTGCTAGAACCTGATGGGTTCCCAAGGTACGTTGGCCAATGAGAGGGAGTAGATTGCTGTGTGAGGACATCAGCTGTAGCTGCATTCAGGAGTGCATAAGTGTGGGCCTAAAACTCTTGAGGTTTCTGTCCCTTTTACTTTTGACCAAAACCACCTCCTGCTTTGCTTTTTCCAGCCCTTGAAGTGTACAGTTTTCATCTCAGTTTTCTTTTGGCTTTAGGATGTTGTTTCTTCTTTCCTTAGTGAAAAATAGTATATGTGACTGGGAATAAGTAACTGATGTAGAAATAAGGGCATTTATCAGCTGATCAGTATGAAACAAGGACTCTCATAGTAGTTGTATGGTCACAGTAGTAACAGCCATTCCAAACCATGATATAAGCCTTTAAATTTAACTCTTTAAGTGTCTTTCTTGCTCTTGAAGTTGAAGATTTGTATTTTTACCATTTGCTTCACAGCCAGAGTTAGGAAAATCCTTAAGCACCATCTCAGGTTTGTGCATGACAAGGCTGCAGCTCCAGTGGTAAAATTCCCTTCTACCAGCCTCCTCCCTTTCCCAGGGCAGACCCGAGCCAGGAGAGGGATGGGCACAGGAGTCCTCCAAAATGGTTATTTCCTTCAGAACTGGCCACGTTCCAGCACAGCCAAGTAGGGAAAAGAGTAACCGAGGGTACTAGTCGGTACTAGGGATTTCAGGAACTGTGAGCTTGTGGTTGAACGTGGTGACCAAGCTCTTGGTTGCTGTGACAGGAGGAGGTGTGGACCCGCTGCCTTTCTTGCAGGCAGGGCGGTGGGGAGCCCAGGCACGTGGCTGGGCTGAGCTAGGTCTTGCTTTTACAGTAGTGACTTGTTGTGATTTAGCTATAATTTTGAGACTTATTTTGTGTTACTAAATGCCAGCTTCCTCAGAAAGGAAACCAGTAAGCTAGTTAAATGGATTTTGGTTTCATTTGTTCATTAAAATTCAACCATTTGTATAAACCTCAAACTAGTCAGCTCAGGACAGTGATGATCATTCTCTCAATGTTGTACAATTGTTTTCCATTTCATATACAGAAAAAAATAATTTTCTTCCCTTTTCCCTGTCCTTCAGTTTTGCTTTTTCACTCGTTTTGGTTTTACACATCACATATGTATCGCTACCATATGTCTGGACTTTAGAGGTTTGGATCATGTCCCACGTATTGTTTGGCATCTGGAACAACCAGTAATATTAAGATGATAGTAAAGATTTTATGTTATGCATATGTGCTGCTGACAGACATTTCACTGTAGGTGATGTGAGCCAGTGGATTTATTTAAATGGCATCATTTAGGTGCTTTTGGGGAGATTGCTGCTGTGTGCAGCAGCAATGCCCGTGGTTGGTCCTCAGGCTCCTTGTTCTTGATTTCTTGGCTACCTCTTCTGTGGTGGGTTGGCCTTGGCTGGACACCAGGTACCCACCCAGTCACTCTATCACTGCCCCCCCTCTTAGCTGGACCAGGGGGGAAGAAAATAAGATGAAACTCGTGGGCTAAACTAAAAGCAGTTTAATGAAAAAGCAAAGCAATGCAGCACAGGAAAGGAGAGGAGAACAAAGATTTGTTCTCTACTTACTATCAGCGGGTGGTGTCTGGCCCTTTTTGGGAAGCAGGGCTCCAAATACGTAGCAGTTGCTCCAGAGGACCCGCTGGGCAAAGGCAAACCTAATGAAGTTCAACAAGGGTAACTGTAGAGTCTTACACCTGGGGAGAACACCACCATGTACCAGTACAGGTGAGGGGTAGACCCACTGGAAAGCAGCCCCATGGAGAGGGACCTTGGCGTCCTGGTGCACAATAAGTTCTCCATGGGACAGCAATGGGCCCTTGTGGCCAGGAAGGCCAATGGCATCCTGGGGTGCAGTGAGAAGAGTGTGGCCAGCAGGTTGAGGGAGGTTCTCCTCCCACTCTGCACTAGTGAGACCACAGCTGGAGTATTGTGTTCAGTTCTGGGCTCCCCAGTTCCAGAGGGATGGGGAAATACTGGAGAGAGTCAAATGGAGAGCTACGAGGATGATGAAGGGTTTGGAACATCTCTTGTGAGGAAAGGCTGAGAGCCCTGGGGCTGTTCAGCCTGGAGAAGAGAAGCTGAGAGGGGATCTGATGAATGGTTCCAAATCTCTGCAGGGTGGGGGTCAAGGAACAGGGGCCAGGCTCTTGTCAGTGGTGCCCTGTGGCAGGACGAGAGGTAATGGTGGCAAGGGGAAACACAGGAAGCTCCACCTCAACAGGAGGAAAAACTTCTTTTCTGTGAGCCTGAACAGGCTGCCCAGAGAGGCTGTGGAGTCTCCTTCTCTGGAGACTTTCAAGCCCCGCCTGGATCTGTTCCTGTGTGGCCTGCCCTGTGTGTTCCTACATTAGCAGGGGGGTTGGACTCAATGATCTCCAGAGATCCCTTCCAACCCCTACCATTCTATGATTCTACAAAAGAGCTGTTGAATTCATTGTCCAGAAGACAACCCCATCCAGCCCTGCCAGTACCTAAGCAGCTGCTGCAGAAAGGTGTAATGATGTCAAACGTGATGCTGCCTTACCTGCCAATGTCCCAATCCTGCTGGGATTGGCTAAAAATGCCACTTAAACTTTGTGCCTGCAGCCAGGGGAGGGCCCTGAACACGCCGCGTGCCGGCAGCGATGAGACTGGGCAACAACGTGCTTCGTGTTAAGACTCCACCACCTGAAAACGTGACTCAAGGACACATTTTAACTATTTATTTAATGCTGAATTAGATCTGTGAAATAAAAATCTGCGAAATAAAAATCTGCTTGAAGAAAAGGAAAATTGGATTTGGCTGGCTTGTACCTTTCAGGTTTTGTTATATGACATTATCTGGAGAGGAAAAAAAAACTGATACATTTCTACTGTGACTACAAAAGAAACAGCCTGGGACTATTGTGAAGGCTTGTCATTGTTTTACTGGGTTTGGATGCAAAATTTCCTCTGCCTCCTGACAGTCAGTTCCCAACAACATCAACAAAAGGTTGCTTTTTCATTGCATAATGTGAGCTCTGTGAGTGGGAAGGATCCTGAATCAGAGCTCCCGCCCAGTGTTTCCTGCCTAATCCTCCAGCAGCACTGCCAGCTTGAGATAACTGTTCTTACCTTTTAGGCTTCATTTTACTTTCTGGCTACTTCCTTCCAGCTTCTCAGGCTCAGAAAAACATACAGCACATAATTCACTATTTTGGGGTTTTAAACTTTTTTTTATTTTTATTTTTTAATAGGTTAATTGACCTTTCTGCTGCATGAGGACTTGTTTTCATAGTATCTTATTTTGTGTGTGTGAAGGCTTTGTGTATTGAATGGGATTTCAGCTTCATACAATGTTTGGTGTATATAGAGTACCAGATACATCCTGGGCCAGATTTTTCCTCTGGTGTCAGCATATTGCATTAGCCCAGAAATAACTTTGTAATTTAAAATATTTTCCCTCTGGTACAGTGACAGTAGAGGACTTGAAGTTTGTGGCACTTGCATTGTTTCCCACGAGTGACAAATTGATAAGCTCCTTTGTGATGATATATCGTGACACATGCTAGATCTGTTAGTCACTGCCCCAATCTCTTCAAGCTTTAATGGTATATTGCCTCAAATTGCTGAATTCTGCTTGAGTTTATCCAAGGAGAAACTGCTATTTTTGGTGTATCCAAGGATAAACTCAAGCTGTAGAAGTTCATGTAAAATCAGATCAGAATATAGCTCTTTGTCAAGAGTTTGCATCTCCCAGGCTCGATGCCTTCAAAACCTCCTGGCTGTGCTCCTTACCTTGTACCATCTTCTGCACTAGCCATACTGGTATGACTCCCTTTGCATGGAGATGCACCTCTGCTCTCATTCAGAATCCACAATAAGTGGTTAGAAATATTTCAAGTCCATTATTTTCTTTTCTGTTTGTCCCAGTAGTCAGTAGGTGGGTGTTTCTTTAGGTCCTAAATTCATCTGAACAGAGAACTCCTCAGTATTTTTTTTTCTGCAGTGGGAATACATCAGCATAGAACACTAATTGCTCATTAGAAGTGATTTTGAAACACATTTCTATCATTCCTGGTGGCTTTACATGTAACTGTGGGTGCAGAGAACACACCAGTTAGGACTGGGCAGCTTGGTAACATCTTCCAGGCATATTCCAGGAGCCAAACCCAACTTCCCTCTCTTATGTGAACAGTCAAAGGTCCTTAACCCACTTCCAGAGAATGGAGCATTTGACTAAGAATGATTCTGTTGATGCTTACGTTTTAAAAAGTTATTGTGCTGGAAACAATGTAATTTGCTTTTATTCCAACCAAAATATTCCTTAGCCAACTATTAAATATTTTCCTGGCCGTGCTCCTAGGAGCAACTCCTCCTCTTTTTCCTTGAAAATTAGTATTCCTGTTAGTGGAGTTGAGGAGAAAGATGCCTCAAGGGGATACAGCAGCAAATCTCCCTTGTCTAAAGACTTATAAATTCACACTGGCAAATGTTTCCCAAAAGGAAACAAATAGAGGCTTGAGTGCCTGCATTTCCTTGAGGGTGGGAAGTTTCATTTGCCTGTTTGGAATAGTAGTTCATTTTTCATTAAGCCAGCTATTGTTGTCATCAGGTTGAAGTATGCAGCTCTGGTATGCTTGCCAAACACTACCATTCTTTTAAATCACAAGCTGCTGGTACATTTGAGGGCCTACTCACTTAGAGCACAGATGGCATTTTGTGTTTTTCTTCTTCTTTTTTTTTTTCTCCTCTCTGTTGGCCTAGTCACAGGAATTAATTGTACAAAGGAAAAACGATGCTGATAAGCTCTGAGTGATAATACACAGTTCTGATATAGTATAGCCAGCTTATTGAAACAGTGTGCTTGCTGTCCCCTTGGACTTCATCACTTTCACATGACTGGATATTGTTGGAAGAAGTTCTTTTAAGTCCTTCCTGACTGTTGGATTTAATGCTTTTTTTTTTTTTTTAATAATTCTGTTTCTAACAGTTTTGTTTCAGATTCAATTCATCTTTAAAGAAATCAAGACTTTACAGAAATAGGAGATGATCTGAATTGCCTCCCCCCTCCCTCCCTTTCAAGATTAAGAAGTGTGCTGGCTGCTGGCTATTGCAGTTCCTGTGCTGTAACAGAATTGTAGCTTGAGAAACAAATAATTGTCTCCTGACCAAAGTTGTAGCCTCTGCAGAGGAGGGATTGGGCAGAATTCCTCCTAAACTGCTAAAAAGATCTTCAGTGCTACAGAAAACTTAATCCCATGTAGACTGCCTGGATAGACTCTCCCTATCTTCCTTGTTAGACATTAATATTCTAGAGCGACGCTCTCTAGAAGAGGAGTGGGAGGTGATGGATGGTCATGAAGTGTTATATTTTTCTTGGATAAACTGAGGAGCTCAGAATGAAATCTGAAGAGGGAGATTGGTATTTTGTACTCTCTCTACTTTCTCATCAATCCAAAAGGACAAAGGAGCTCCACTGAAACCTTATGCACTCCCTGTGGTCTTTCCACA
>JANHGN010012880.1:0-19485 GCA_024605025.1 Megaceryle maxima | reverse complement strand
CTCTCTACTTTCTCATCAATCCAAAAGGACAAAGGAGCTCCACTGAAACCTTATGCACTCCCTGTGGTCTTTCCACAGAGAGGAGATGTAAAGCACATCGACACTGAAATGTGTTTGGGCTTGGGAAGGCAGAGGTTTGCACTGGGAAATGCTGGCAGCCTTCTCTGTGCATCTGCTCCTTAGCTCTGGGCTGAAGTCCTGAAGCTGGGTCCACTGGTGTGACTGGGAGCTGCCATCCGTGTGTCGTGTCCCTTCTGGCATATGCGTTCCCTGTGCTACATAACTTCTCTGCTCCTGGAAAAGTGCCCGTTTCTTTTTGTTCTTCTATGTTTTTATCTTTTCTGTTTCTTTTCATCCTTCAGATATGAATCCCCAAACATTGCCTTACGCTGTGGAATTATGCTGAGAGAGTGCATCAGGCATGAACCTTTGGCCAAAATCATCCTTTTTTCGGAACAGTTCAGAGACTTTTTTAAATATGTGGAAATGTCAACATTTGATATAGCTTCTGATGCCTTTGCTACATTCAAGGTAAATTATTTGATGCTTTCATCGTAGGGTTGTGTCAGAAATGCCACTCACTGAATGCTGTGTGGCCAATATACTGGGTGGCTTTCCTTGTTCTTCAGTAAAGGATATCATTTATCCTTGATCTTTTTGTAACAGGATTCACAATGGTGATCAAGTCTGCAAAGAATCTTTAATTCAGCACAGATTTACCTTTCACTAATGGATTTTTTCATCTTGATAACCCAAGGTCTTTTATGCAACCATTTAAAACTCAAATTAATCATGTCTTAAATACAGTTCTTGTGAAATGCATAACAACCCTTTTCTCTCCCTACCTTCCTCCAGAGACAAACCCACTACCCATCACGACTGCAACCAGGAAACAGAAGGAACCATTTAAAATTCACTTTTGAAATCCTTGTCATTTTTTGCTGTCCCTTCTGAGTACAGCAGTCAAATTTAGATGAATGCAGTTCCCAACAAATTGGTTTACAGTGTATTCATGTGCTTACTTTTCTGCCCCATGGTTCAATGTAAGGACCATACTGTTAAGAGCCAGGTGGGTGAAAGCACTGCGTGGACTCTCTCTAGAGTCTCTGTCTTGTATTAAAATTGAAGTTGGGTGAAGCTTGCCTAATTTCTTGGAGTTTATATGTGACCATCACCTTTCCTGTGAGCTGCTGGTATAGTCTTTGAGCAAAATTTGGTGCCTATGAGCTTAATGTGCAGGGAAGATTTAGTTTATTTCTGAAGAATAATTTAAGCAAGCTGGGGAAAATTCTTTTCAGGTAAAGACTCTCCTAAATATAGATGTAACTCCTAAATATAGATGTAACTCCTTTTTTTTTCCTTCTATCATTGAGTTCCTTGCTGTCATAGAAACAAGTTGTTCATTCTTTCCTCTCCAAGCTAATTAGAAACATGATTAGATAGACCTTAGGACTAACTAGAAGGAATGTTAGAGTTCAGCTCAGCAATTCAATGCATACTGAAACCTGGCCTCGGTTTTTACTTACCTACTGAATAGGGTAAAGATTTGCATAATGGAGATAACGTTGCATTCTTCAGTAATGAGTTGAGCAGGATTTCCAATTCAAACCACCAGTTAATCAGCAGCAGCATCTTTCTGTTATTTTAAGTTGTGCTGTCACAGTGTTCATTAGGTAAATGATATGAAAGTGGAAGTAGCACAGAAACACAAACAATTAAGTGTAGGATTGTATAAAAATGCAGCATAACTGAGATATTTAAATCCTCTGTCTCTGGCATTTTACCTTATGCTCAGAAGAGTATTTGTCTCTGGTCAGCAAAAGTGCTCCTGGACTCTGTTCCCAGCTTGACAGAAGAGATTTCCATCTTTTCCCCAGGTCCTGCATTGAGCAGGACAGTAGAGTGTGTGACTGGTGATGGACACTCCTCAGCCCAGCCAGGAGGCAAGATGAAGACAAGGGTCAGTTAGTCTGTGTCAGGGACTGCAGATTGCTGCAACCCTCCCCAGAAAAGAGGCATTGGCATCGTTCATGGATCTACAGCTGTGGAACTTACTCCTGTTCCCTGTGATTTGAGTGTGTTTTTAGCAGGATTAAAAATAGAAATCTACATCTTCACATGCACTGGACAGAGAGGAGTACGAGGGCAGTTCATCTACAGACACAGGGCAGAAAGCACCTTTTTCAATGCTTGGGGAAAATCTGTAAACTGTTTTGGGTTTGGTTTTTTTTTTTTAATTTTAAATTGTCTCTTATTTTAAATTGCCTGACCTGATACATGGTCAGTTGTGGAAATAAACCAGCCATTCACCTCATCTCCTGTTTGTCTCTTGAAAAGCTGGAACAGCAAGAAGCAATGTGGAAGAGACAGAATCATGAAATATGGAGCTACCTCATTTCTAACACTGTGAAAATAAGTGCTGTGATTGCTCACTGGCTGAATTACCAAACTCGTGGTTTCGGTTCTTTTTCCCCCATGTTGGGTTTGTAATGTTGCCACCAGGATGTCTGGTTCAGAGCTGAAAGCCTTGGCTAGCCTGTGCACCAGAGGAGGGCTAATTAAATGCACATTAAAGTCGGAGGATATTTATAGTAGGGAAGTATTGGAATTTTTTGATGATCTGGAGCTGTGCTTCTTAATTAAATTCAGCCAGATGCACTGCAGAGAGGAAAAAGGGCTGCTAAAAATGCAGAGTTACAGTTGGCTGTGGAGGGTAGCAGCAGTGGTTGGAAAGAATGCTGATTGAATACTGTTGCTCCACTTTCTCTCATGATTTTCTATGAAAAACTCATTTTGGATTATATTCCATTTGTGCCCCCTACTGAAAAATGTCGTACTTGCCTCCTAAGTGCCCTGCATAAAAGCTTCTGAATCACATCTCTTGCACTAAATCTTTTCAACTGCTGTCATTGCTGTCCTGCTAAATAAAGGAATGTATTCAAAACGTACTGGGTTTTATAGCGCTCCGCTTTGCTCTTATAATTGATGGTAAAAAATAAAGGATTAGTATGTAAAGGATTTCTTTTATTTGTGATGCTGTAGAGGATGTGCCTGTGCATCTGCTTTGGCTACTCATCAGCTTCAGTCTCTGACTGTGGGCAAGGAAACCAAAGAAAAGATGATGAAAAAGAGCAGAAGCTGGTTCACTGGAACAGTATCGGCTTGAATGGACATCATCAGGCATTTATTGTGATCAGTGTTATGTTTTAAAAGAGGCAATAAGATAAAAATGAAACTTAAATGCCTCAAACTGGGCACTTAGTTTCATAGCTATTCATTCAGTAAAGAGACATGATTTGTCTTGGAGCTGAACATTTGCATCTCTGTCGCTGCACACCAGCATCCCCTTTTGTGGGAGAGGTTGCTTTCATTTAGATTTGAATTAGTTGCCCCTTGAACATGGGAGGCATCCTACCCAGCTGTCTAAAAGTTCTGCTACTCCTTGTATCAATAAACCCACCTTGGGCAGAAGAAGAACTGCAGAAGGGATTCATCCCACCTACCCGAGACCCCCTTCTGGGGAGGTAGTGGCTGTGAAGGGAGCCTGGATGGCTAGCTTAGATTGGTGCCTAACTTCTGGGTTTTAAATAAATATAAAAACATAAAAAATATAAATAAATAAATAAATAGCAGTTGGATTTGGGTCTTCCTTGTTGTATTCTTGGAGATGAGCAATAGCAGTTGATCCGGCTTAGCGTATGGGGGCCATAATTTATCCCTCCATAAAGGGTTCATTTACTTTCTTCCTTTCCCCTACCCCAGTTTACTGTAAGTAGGGAGCACTGTGAGCGATGATCCTAACAAAAGGTGGAAGGGAAAATGAATATAAAGGCAGAATGTAGGAATAGTTTTATATTGCTTCTGATAGCATTGACCAAATTCTTAAAATCCTGCTAAATGCACAATAGAGTGTGGTTTGTAAATGCTTTCTGTCTATAGAAATCATGTTGTAAGTACCTTCTGAGAGATGATGTGGTAAAAAATGCTGAAATACATTTGAGAATGAAGGGACAATCAAATGAGCACACTCTCTCAGGTAACCTTTCTCTGTTCTTCTCCAGGACCTGTTAACACGACACAAATTGTTGGTAGCAGAATTTCTGGAACAAAACTATGATGTGGTAAGTATAAATGCTAGAAGAATTCCTTTTTTTTCCTGCTTAGCTGGAAAAAAATATGCTTCTAATAGCAGAGGGTTTAACACTCTGCTATAGTCATGAATAGACATGAAACAGTCACACAGGACTGCAGAACTAACCATTGCTTTTACTAAAGCAGAATCCTCTCATGGCATTTGAAATAGAGGTGCCCCCTCTGCACACACCTGGGGACAAGCACCAAAGTTTCAGGAGAACTTGTAGTTTAAAAGCAAATTTTATTCCTCTCTGTGCATTGCATCTTCTCATATGTGAACAGAACTGTAAACTTTGTATGTCAATAGATGGGGGGGAAATGTGCACATCTCTGAAGAGGTTTGTGATAGTCCAGCACCAATAGGGCCATACCAGTGTTGTTTATAATCCTGTGGGACAGAGGAGAAGAGCTACTGGAAGAAGTTTTAGCATTACTGGAAATTACATGTACCTAAATAGGGGGCTCAGGTGTGACTATTCCTCTTACCATCCTGAGGCACTTAGTCCCTTGGTTAGCTGCCATTTTTCACTTGGATTTTTTTGGCTTGGTTTTGAACCAAATGTGGGTCAGAAAAATTCCATTGGAATCACCTAAGATTGGACTGATAGGGATCATGGAATTAGACTACGGGTTTTGTTCTCACGTTACCCGAGATATTCTTTATTTCATTGCCAAAGTGAAAAGGCCAAAGACTTTTTCTTTCATTCTAGAGTTACCAAGTTAAATAAAGATCAGGCTTGTTATTGCTGAGTCACAAATGCAGCTTAACTGGAGCAAAATTAGTGTCTCTGCTAATCTTTTTCTCTTAATACTGAAGCACTGCACTGGAACAGTCCCCATTCTGTTTTTATTTATCATTTATCATTTGCATTTTTTAAGTATAAATTATGGAAGTGAGCATTTTTTTAGATGATTCTTGGACAGTGGTGTTGGGACTTTTTGCTTTTTTGGTAGATGGTTCAAACATATCACAGCCTTTTCTCTCAGTCTTCTTTACCACAAGATTCCTTTGGCCCAATCCTGCAAAAACCAGCACGTGCTTGGCTCCTAGTGACCTTCACTGGGCAAACGGCTTTAATGAGCGAGGGTGCTGAAGGCAGGTGAGGTGGCACCTTGCAAAAGGAGCTTTTGGTATACACCAGTATGGGATGCACCATCACCAGTTTGGGGTATTGCATTAAATCACCCAGCAAGTCATGACCAAAATACGAGTGAGTGGAGATTGTGTGCTGGAGCCACATGTCCTGGCAGTAGATTCACTCTCCTGTAAGAGAAGGCTGTACAGGCACTGGCTTACTTCTGTCCTAGTTGGCTCACACCAGCTCCTCTTACATCCAGTCCATATGTGGTATCCCCTTCTGCACTATTTGGAAGAGGAGTGTTCATGGGCATTAATTCATTGCATGATAACCTGCCGAGAAAAAAAGACCATGAGAGCTGGGCCAAGCATTGTCCATTGAGTGTTAGAGGGTGGCACTGCTGCCTGCTCTGCTGCTCCTCTGGGGTGGGAAGGACTGGGAGGAGGAGGGATGGACAGCAATCAGATGCATTTGTGTTTTCTTCTTACTCTAGATCTTTGAGGATTACGAAAAACTCCTTCATTCTGAGAATTACGTGACAAAGAGACAATCTTTGAAGGTAAAGTCAAGTCTCTCAGCACTTTCCTTCTAAATTTGAACTCCACATTACTCAGAATGTCAAGATGCATAAATGGCAACAGACCAGCCACAAAAATAAAGGAATGGGATGTTCTTCTTACAATGCACAAGAGCTCACCGTGTCTTTCCTGGATCTCTGGTGAAGCATTGGGCTGTTTCTGTGGAACAAGCCCTATCCTTTTTCCTCTGACCTCAAATCTGCACTTCGATTCAGAACATAGGTTAAAATGAACTTGAGAGTAAGGTGTGAAGTCTCTGGTGCTGCTTGCTCCTACAGCACCAAGTCTGACATGACCTGCAGATGGGACCAGACAGGCATGTTAAGGTAACACCCAAATGAAATGAAGGTGTCTTTGTGAGACAGTTGCACTACATTTGTTTCTGTCTTATCTGACTCACACCAGCTCCTATTACACCCAGCCCATCTGTGGGATCCCTCTCCCTGGCATTTAAAAGATGACTGTTACTGGGCATTAAGTAACTCACTCCATAACAAGACCAGTTACTTACTTTTTAAATGGACTGGCATTGAAACCTCTTAGGCAAGCATTAGAATAGGTTGCTGCTTTCTTTGCATTCAAAAATAATGTGGTGAACTGAAAAAAAAACCCCTTTTTTTTTGTAATTGTGTCTACAGCTGCTGGGTGAATTGATTCTGGACCGACACAACTTTGCCATCATGACAAAATACATCAGCAAACCAGAAAATCTGAAGCTGATGATGAATTTGCTGCGAGATAAAAGCCCCAACATTCAGTTTGAAGCATTCCATGTGTTCAAGGTGAGCCTGTACGAGCTGTAGAGCTGGCAGACTGTTGCTTCTCCTCATAAAAGTGTCTTTCAAGGCAGACAAGAGAAAGCCCAGAAAATTAAGGCCAAGGTTGATTTGAGGTTTACAGTCACTTCCGGTCTTAACTGAAAACTTTTCTATCATTCAGCCTCTGATTTCTCTTTCACCTTTCTTCGGGTGAGATCTAAACCAGCATCATTTTCATTTGGGCCAAGGGTAGTCAGTCAAGTAGTGATGAAGTGAATGCTACAGGTAACAAAATACACAGCTTCTAGGCAGTGTCCAGGGTACTCTTCCTCCAGCTCTTAAGTCATTTTACTATGTGATTCTAGGTAAGGGTAAAAAAAACCACAAGAGTTTTAAAGCTCTTCCTTAAGAGTAGAAGTGGATGGTCCTGGCGCTGTGCAGCGGTGCACAGACAATTTGATTTCAAAGGTATTAAAGTGATTTGGTAAATCTGATCTGGAAATGACTTTAATCCTTCCGTCCTTTTGCAGTGATCATTAATGCAGTCTGAAACAATGACCAGACCCAACCAGTGTCCCTTTTTTTTAGGATGATTGAAGTTAATCATTGAAGAGTTTACCATTTTTCTATACAAATTATTCCCTGCTCTGTGGTAGAGGAAATGAGTTGGATTGTTATTATGCAAAGCTACCTCTAATTTGGAAAGAACACATTAATTACAATCTATGTAAATCGAGTTGTTAATGATTTTCAGAAGAGGACTAATGAGCCTGTAAGGATATCCTTCCCCAAAATAGTTAAGAAAGATACCAGATCACATCAGAATGCTATTGGAAAAAGGCTACATCACCCTCCAAAACTTCAGGGCAACTTGCTGGGTTTTCTACTCCTGCCATTTCAGGTTTGGAAAAAACCTTTCAGATCTTCAGTGTGGAAGCCTAGAGGGTGTGCAGCTTCTCCAAAAAGCTTTTTTCTTTTCAAAAAATCCCCCAAGGCTTCAAGGAGGATTAACAAAACTCAAAAAAACCCCTTCCTGAAATAAGCAGCTTGGTAAGCTCTTCCCTTGCTGACTTCCTCCATAGTCAGCTGAACCACTGCGAGTAACTTCTCCTCCTTATCAGGAGGTATGTGGCTCCAAGATAAGAGAGCCATCAGGCTCCAAACACTTGCAGCCTTTGAGATGCTTATGGAGGGAAGGGATCAGAGGATTGGGCTCTCTTAGCTGCTCAGTGAATAAATGCCAGATT
This sequence comes from Megaceryle maxima, assembly GCA_024605025.1. Classification (NCBI taxonomy): domain Eukaryota; kingdom Metazoa; phylum Chordata; class Aves; order Coraciiformes; family Cerylidae; genus Megaceryle; species Megaceryle maxima. Next base: position 11,689 of record JANHGN010012880.1, on the reverse strand, counting down.
TTTATGTATGAAATACATGAGTTGCTGTTCCTGAATTAATGACAGACATGGCCCAGGCCTGGGGAACAGCTGATTTTGCTTATTTTAAGAGGCATTTGAAAAGATTTGGAACAACTTGAAAGGATTCCAGTGTGCAACCATGTCCCACGTTCTTATTGCCCTCATTCCACCTTCCCATTCCTCCCTTCCTTTCCTTTTCCAGTATTTTGTGTCCCATTTCCAGTTAGAGTGAAGATATTGTAGGCTCAGCCTTGCTTGACCACTTGGAACCACTGCCATGTGGACTTAATGCCCAGGCCTTCGGGTGCCCAGCAAAACAGTGTGAGGTGGTAATGTTGTGTGCCTCCAGTTCACAGGACAGGACTCTGTCCTCAGGTACTAACCTCCACGGGACGTTGTTGGGTTTTTTCCAGCAGTGTTTACTCGGTGCCGTGGCATTCCTCACACTGTCTCACATGCATGGTGCTCCTTGTGGGGAAATTGCAGACTCAGAGCAGAATCTGATCAGCTGGAAACTGCTGGTTTACAACCACCTCCAGAACAACTAGAGTAACTCTAGGTCCTCACTGAGGATCTGGGTTAGCCAGATGTTACAGAGAGTGTTACAGAAAATTGCATTGTCACTTGTAGAGTGGTGAGAGAAGATCATTTTCCTTTGATTTCACTTCTTCAATTGAATTCTAACATCTTGAGAACTACCAAAGGGAATCCTTAAATATTTATGGCAATGGAGGAAAACACTACTGGCTGCTTGTGCTCTGTTCTGCAGCATCTCTGCCTCCTGTTTCTGGGTTAGTGTCCCTCAGCACGGTTCTCCTGTCAGCTGTAATAATTCCACACTAATGTGACTGGGAGAAGAATCTCATCCTCAGTGTTTAATCTCATAAATTTTAAACCGTGCCTACATTTTGAAATTGTGCTTGCAAAATAACTGTGCAGTCCTGGTTGAAATTACAGCAGACTAACCACGGTGATTTGAAATCAAAGGTCTGCTGAGAAGTGGATACTTGCTGCTCTGTTTGAGCTGCCAAAAGATTTGGGTTTAAATTACCTGATTTAGATGTTTTACCAGTTAGACACTGTTGAAATGAAAAAGTGCTTGTTTTGTAAGCATCCAGATTCCAACAGTCCCCCAAAGACACATGACTCTTATTTCCCTGAGGCAATTTCTAATTACTGAAGTTTCAGAACTGTAAGGTAGAAAATGATGAACACCTCTAGTGCAAAAGTATTCTGCAGGAACATTTTGTGGCTGAAAATGCCAGTACCACTTAAAGCTCTGAGAACATTTCTCTCATCCAGAATGCTTTAGGTGGGAAATAGAAGACAGAGCATCCACTTACAATGCCTCCTTCCATTCTCCACTGAGGATGCTTGATCGTCCTCCCCTTCTCTTCCTTTTTGCCAGAGCAGAATGGACCTTTTGCCTTGCAGCACCATCCTAAAGGCCTGTGGCTGCTTTGCAAAGCTGGATGTCCCAGACAATGTATGCATGAGGATTAGCCTGTGTTAATCATCGTGAAAAGCTAACACAGCTCACCCCCTTCCTCCTCCTCCTCCATAAATAATCCAATGAGGTCACCTAGAGTTGTAGGCTTTGGGAGTCACCAGTTCTTCTCTGCACTGATTTCGGAGAGGTCTCAGCCTTGAGCACTCCCACTTTGAGGACCAAATACTGGGAAGGGCTTTCCAGCTCCTCTGGTGGATTTGTGACAGTTATTAGTGGAGCCTGCTTTGTGTTTGCCTGCAGGGGAGACCAAACCTTTCAGACGTCCGTGAATGTGGTGCAGGTTTTCCTTTGACCTTACACGTTTACAAACAGGGGTTAATAACAAACTCTCCTGGCTTTCACATAAACCATTAGATTATTTTACGGAAAACACCCTGTAGGGTGAATTGGGATTATGCAACTTTCTTGTTCTTAAGCAGACTTTTAGCAAGATATATTTTACTGTTTAAATCTAAAAATAGAATGGGTACACTGTGTTTTGTGACCTTAGTTTCATTTTTCCACTCTCTTCCATGCACATTACAGAGCTACCTCCTGCAGCTTGCTTGGCAAATGGCCTCGCAGAATTTGACCGAGCTGACAGTTTCCTCTTGTACAAAGTGGAAACCATGTCTGGGGGGAATGTGTCCTCTCTGCTTCTTAGCTGGAGAGTTCAAAGGGCAAGAAGTGTTATGTGAAGCATTGCACTATAAGCAACATGACCCATAAGACATTACTGTGGGCAGTTTCCTGACGCAGCAGGACCCCAGTGACCCCAGAGTAAGTCTTCAAATACCCAGTGCAGGGTATCCAACCTCTGCAATCACTTTGGCTCTGCTGTAGTCCCAGAGGGTGGTGATGCCTGGTTATTAACTGTAAGGAAACAAGGTCAGATTCTCTAGTCAAGTGATTTTGGTATTTGTTTGAAGAAATACAGTGTATGACTTAATGGAGAAGAGAGGAACGGTTCTGCTTTCGATGACCTTTGAAGCTTCAGAGTTAATTTTCATTCCAGGCCTTTTGCAAATATTCACAAAAAGGAACTGTGGTAAACCAGCTATTTTTAGAGTTGGCATTTTAATATCAGTCCTCTCTTTATTTTGGGTCTCTTGTCTCTCTCACCTACCTGAATTAAGTGTCTAGAACATGCAACCTTTCATCATAAAACCATAGGTGCAAACAAAGTTCTCTGTGAGGCGTTTTGGCTTCAGTTAGACTTGCTTTTAGTAGAAATCTTCCAGATAGTGTTAATAATGATTTCTCTTTTCAGGGATTTATCTCCTCCTCTATGACAATACAGAGTTCAGAATGAGAGGGGGCTCTTTTCAAAGCAAAGTCTGATGGTGGTCCTAATCCTGGGCTTTGTGATGCTGATGAGTTGGCAGAATTGATGTTGTTTGCTTAGCTGAAGTAGTGAATACCATTTCAGGAATTTTCTGGTCCTTTAACATTCTCTCTTTATGAGTCCCTGTTGACACTGAGCAAGACTGGCAGTCAAGAAGATGTTTGTTTGAATGTACAGTTTGACAGTTTTGCAAGGGGAAGATTATAATGTATAAATAATTGAGCAGGAAGATAAACAGGATGTGATGCCTTCTATTAAGCTAAGTTCTTGAATTATTTGCTATGGTAATACCAGTTGTAGGACCACTATGAAATGCTGGTATTTACTAGGTTTGCCTCTAAAACCTTCCAGTTCTGTTTGCAGACCAGGTGGCTTTTACAAGAAGAATGATTTAGATTTCTTCCATGTGGAGAGTCAGCCTTCACCTGTCTTTATAAGACAGCCTGATAGTCATTGAAGGAAGATGTTCAGCACTTCAGCACCAAGCCTTCTTTAATGGATCCCATTGGCAACATAATCAGATTATTTCTGAAAATGTGGGCCCTGCCAGTATACTTGATGGTTTTCTTCTCCTGGTCCTAAAAAGGGAAGTGAACTCCAAAGTTAAAACTTATAATGAAGGTCTGTAATGGTTACTTGCCTCATCCCTGTCTGTAGGCTTACTCCTGCTTTCCCCCCTTGTCCAGAGGACTGGGGGCTTATCACAGTCCAAATCCTGGAATTATCCAGCCTCCATCAGTGTGGTGACCTGCCATAGGTCAGTACATGGGGAGCTGCCTCGTGGGGCTGCTCGAGCTGAGAGCATCGACCGCTGCAGGCTCAGACAGAGCCAAACATCCGTACCCACGAGATTTTGAGATTTGGATCCTCTAGATGAAGCACAAACTGGAAAGCTGTCAAGTACACTGAGTAGTGATTTACATCCCCAAACTCTTTATTTCCCAGAACCAATGTATCAATAGCAGTGTATCAAAGTTATTTACAAAGGAGGGACTATTGCTGTCTGATGCCACAGGCAGTGACAGAACCATCAGCTATCAACAGTCCATCATGTGCAGTGAGAGCTGTGAACTGGCTGGGTGACCCACTGATAGATGTGTCCCTGGTAAGATGCTGCTCTTTGAGTGCTTGGAGTGTCACACAGGAAAGCTGTTATTTTACAGTGGCTGCTCTGAAAGGATCCTTGGGAGCTGGGGCTGTTGGGGCTACTCTTGAGAAGTTTGAGGTGGTAGGTAGGCATAAAAAGAAATGATTTGAGATTCTAGCTCAGGGTCATCAGAGAAAGGCGATGTGGAGGCCAGATTGGCACAGGGACCACAGCCTGGCCATTGGATCAAGGAAAACTTCATAAAAAAAAGACTTGGAGTCTTGAAGCATTCACCCAGCATGGCAGAGGTTGCAGCTCTGTCCCCAGAGCAGAGGGAAAACTGCCTTGAAGCAGGGACTCCTAGGAGAGACCTGGGGAGAGGGATCCAGAGGAGACCAAAGCACAGGCAGGGATTAGGGCTCTTATGGCATCAGGCTGCCAGGGTTTGAGATTAGCTGCTTTGCCTCAGTTTCATGGAATAACAATAAAAAAAATAGTCTTACCTCCCTATCTGGGCAGTTAGTGTGGCACTCTTCATGTGTGCCAAGCCCCACTCTTCCTCACATTCCCCGTGTGTGGCATTTTCCACACCACCCGTACGACATCTCCTAACTGGGGACTACAAAGCTAATGGTGGGTCCAGTCTGAATCCAGTCCCAGGCTTTACCAGGTGGTGTTTTGGGGGGAAGCAGCTGTAGTGCAGCCACCCCAGGTCAGTGTTTGTGTGTTCCTTGTGATGTAACATGGCAGGTCCCTGTGCAGCTGGACGTGGCCCAGGTTTCCATGTGGGCACAATGAGAATGTAAATGAACCTGCAGAAGAGCTCCAGGTCTGGAGCCAGTGTCTCCAGGGCTGGGCAAGTGGTGGTGCCACCTGCGCTTGGCCGGACAATGTGCCATTCTGTACTGTCAGCAGATGTTTGTTTTCAATCTGGTTTGAGCAGGCTTGGAGGGAAACTGGACATTTTCCAGTCCTGTCCATCCTTAATTTCTTCTTGTTGGGTAGAGAATAACTGGAGTTATGTTGTTGCACAAGCACACGGGCAGTGTTTTGTTGACCAGCCATGGTAACCTCGGTCGGAGCCAGATGTGGGAGCTCCTCCCAGGGTGGCCAGGGGTGTGCTGCACACGCATTTCCACCGCTGGCTCCCCGCCCCGTCTGCCCCCTGTGACTGATGGACACATCTCCACAGCATCCTGAGGTCCCTGGGAAGAGCTTGTCACCTGTGGCCTTTACAACCAGCCTTAAGTTTCCTGTCATCAGCCATCAGCCAGGGCATAAGGCAGAGAAAATGTTAAAGAAACAGCGTGACGGTGTCGAGGGGTCATGTCCAGAGCTGGAAACCTGCAGTTTGTAAGCATTACAGGAGGAAATATCAGAGCACAGCTAGGTTTAGCCTTAAAAACTACTATTTGAGAAGACCAGTAAGCCCCCAGTACTGGGCTGGCTGTGCCAGGTGCGTGTCTGTGTCCCATGTCACCTCCCTGCCTTGCCACCCTCCTCTGCTCAGCGAGGGCAGCGATGGCACTGGGCGCACCGCGGCTGTCCTGCTCCTGCTGCTGGGAATTTCCACGCTGCTGTGAATGGATTAGGCAGAGGGAAGTGGAGCCTCTGACATATTTTCCTAAACCAAAACAAAGCTGGCGAGTCTAATTTTAGGCCTGGTTTAGTATGGAAATTATATCAATACTGACACAAAAGTTTTTCCATTCTCCTGATAATTAATTTCTGTGTATTTAAGTCTTGCATGGGGAAAGGGCTGAAAATTGCTAACTCGCTCCCAACAGCTTGGTTTATAATGAAAACACTCTTATCAACAGAGAGCAAAACTAAAGGGAAGTGATAGGGCACAGGGGCATAGCTTTGCTTCAGTTTGCTATTAAACCAGCATGTTGCAAGTCCTCTCTGTGTGCCCTGGGACAAGGTGTGTAGAGGTAGAATATCTGCCTCCTGCTGCAGCTCACGTGTTAGTAAATAACTTAGGGTGAGATCGTGACTGATGTTCATCTCTCTTTCTCTTTCTTTCTCTCTCTGTCTCTCTCTGTGCCTGGGTTTGTTTGCACATTAGGTTTTTGTGGCCAGTCCAAACAAAACACAGCCTATTGTGGAGATCCTGTTGAAAAACCAACCCAAGCTAATTGAGTTTCTGAGCAATTTCCAGACAGAGAGGACGGATGACGAACAATTCACCGATGAGAAGAACTACCTGATTAAGCAAATCCGAGACTTGAAAAAGCCAACAGCATGAAGAACTCCTCTTGTTTTCCACTGTAGGCATTAATCTCATCTGTTAAGTTCCTCTGTGTTCCTTAAACACCACAATAGTGCTTGAGAAGGCACAGCAAGTGCCTGGTTTTTATTTTGTCTTTGTTCCTAGATGTCAAGAGTATAGGGGTTTTACATGAAAACTAAAAAAAAAAAAAGCAAAAATCTAGAATAATATATTCTTTTTAATCAAGACTATAATTATTTATGTCAGTTTAGAATCTCTCTGTAATAGAAGTTGGTTTGATGAGTTTTCATTTGTGCTCAAGAAGAATGAACCTCTTTGCTTAACTTTATCAGCAAACTCAAGCTGTTGGTGAGTGCACAGAGTAAGTCTTCTGAGGACTTGTAACGTTGTTCCTTTGCACCTGTAATTGTGACTTTGTTCCAGTGCTGCACACACACAAGACTGTGAAAGAGTAAATTTGTCTCTGGAGTTACCTGCACTTACAGTAGCGTTCTTTAGTCAAAACAGTGGAAGGTGAAAAAGCAGTAAAAGTCACGTTTTTGCTTTACTTTTGCATTCTTTCATCTTTAAGTTTTCTTCTCCCCTGGATCAGAGGTTTTCTATTCAGTGCTAGGGAATGGAGGAAGACATGAGCCAGATGAGCTGTTTCTGCCTGCCTCCTATTTCCCTGTATGTGATCTACCTTGTGCTAGGGCACGTGCTGTTCCCACCAGCTCCCAGGCAGACTGATGAAGAACAGCCTCGGGTACGTGGTCCCCATGTACCCCTTAATGGGAAGAAGGCAAGAACAACCCCACTCTGTCAATGCCCATGCAGTATTGCTAATAAAGTGATCCTGCACCTGCTAAAATCAGGAAGAATTCCCAGTTTTGGTGAGAATAATATTGGGTGGTAGCCAGAGCCACGTGGCTGAATCATGCCAAGTGCTGAGCCCCAGCACCAGTGCGAGAGGAGGTTCCTCAGCATCTTCCCATCCGGATTCAAATCCTGGCTGTGCAAAGCAGGGTAGAGCTGAGTTCAGCAAAGGGATGATGCTGAAATGACCTCAGCCTGAGCCACTGAGTGGCCTGGGGGCCACCAGTCTGCAGGTGCTCCCGAAGCTGAGACCATTTATCGGGTCCTTAAGTTGAATACTGGAGGCCATTTAGCAGCCCCTGGCCCCAAGGGCTACTTGTAGCCTGGTGTTTTCTCTCCTTGTTCATCCTGATGTGCATTCAGGTTCTGCATTGAAGTTGTAGAAGGGGAAATTGTTGCACTGCTCATGTTTTTAAGCTTAATAAGCTCTCTGGTCCGAACAGTGTTGCCCAGGTGTGTTGGAAGGGTTTTTGGGGTCCTTTGTTTTCTAGAGGGAAATGAAAATGTGACTCTGATGCTTTATTAGGAAGTGGAGTTTGAGAGCAGGGAGTGGAAATTTACTGATTTTTTCTAGATGGCCTAAGTTTTGAGTTTTCCTACTTGTTGTAAGACAGTTATCTTGCTAAAACTCTATAGCTATTGCTTCGGATGAAAAGGTGACACTGAACTGTAAAAACCAGACCTTTTCCTTCATTCAGCTGTTGTATTTTGGCGTGACTGATACTTTAATTTATGTGCTTTAGAAAAGTGATGAAATGGAACAGATTGTGGACTCATGGGTTTTTCCAGTGTCAGATATACACAACAAATGTACATTTTAGTTGCCTGGAATTAAAAAAAAAATATATATATTTACAAGCTATTAAAGGCATGATTACTGATCACCCTTCATTTCTCTCTCTGGTTTATGCCTCTTACCTTTCTGGGTAGCCAGATTCTGCACGGTGTGGAATTTTTTCTGTCCCTTGCCAACCAGTTGGAGCAGATGGACAGAGAGAGAGAGAAGAGCACTGCCTTCAGAGCTAATGCACTCTGCAAGCATCACCCCTGCAGCCCTGGCTGGCAGGGGGACTGGCAACCCAGGCTGCAGTCCAGTTTGGCCTGACTGTGATCTTCAGTCCCACGGGTAGTGCTCGCTATCAGTGGTAGCTTGTGGGTTGATAAAGGACCATCTCCAGAATCACAGTCCTAAGGGCAAGTCATTTAAGTCTGATCCTCTGAGATTTGGAGCCTGAAACTGAAGGGCACTTGGCTCTGCTTTGAGCTCCTGGGGTGGGGCTGGTCTCCAGGGCTGCATTAACACAGAGACACATGTCCATTGCCTCAGCCTCGGGAGCCACATGAGAACATCGGGCTTCCAACCCATGCTCAGAAAAAATGTCTAATGGTGCCTTACTGGGGAGGGCCTGCCCTTGACAATGCGAGCAGAACCCCTGCGGAGGTGCCCACCGCATCTGTGAGGGTGGTCAGCACTGTGAGCTGCTCTTGTCTGCGTGGTCTGGACACAGAAGAGCACTTGAAGACATCAACACTCGGCTGTATCACCAGGAGCGAGGTTACACCCACACCCCGGTGTTGGCGTCGGCAGAGATGCGGCAGCCAACAGGGAACAGAGTGGTGGGGCTCCATCCCTTCAGCAGCAGCCTTTGCCAGGTGAGCAGGCAGCAGACCACACGAGTAAGTGGTGTGGAGGCCTTGTGGGGAAAAAAAGAGTCTGTGTGCACAGGGCTGCAGGAGAGAGGGGGGGAAAAATGAGTAGTCTTCCAGTAAAATGACATGTGCCAAGCCCCTCGCAGCTTATCATACAAGAAGCCAGTCCTGAATTAGATCCTGCCAACACATCTTGAAGTAATTGAGCCTTCCCCAAGCTCAACTTGCTTAGCTCTTTGAAAGAAGAAAAAGCAAAAGAAAAGGTGAAGATAAAATGAAGCACAATAATAATATTTCACAGCAGGTGGGGACACAGCCATCATTACATGAAAATGAGGCATTTTCTAATGCAACTGAGAAATAATGATAGAACTCCCAGTTTCCTTTGGTGCATTCAGTCAAGATGGTTCTTCTGCATAAGCAACTGGTCCCACCGGGAGCTCATGATTTCCCTGAAATTAGTATCCATGTCATTGCAGGACACAGTTCATCAGAGTGAAGACAGGGAAGAAGATTGTAGTCTGGAGAGAGACAAAGAAGCTGGAGGATTCTTGGGCTGTGACCTCTCCATTCCAATCCCCAACCAGCATTCAGGGGGGTTTGGGCCATATGGATGAATCTCTCTATCTCTGCCAACCTGAGATGTATGATCCTGCACATAAAATCTTACTTGATTCAGCAGGGTGCCAAGAATCTCTGAACCTTAAGCTGCTGTCCTGGGATTTGGGCAGCTTGTGCTGCTAAGAAAATCCTGATTAGAAGTGTCAAGAGCCTCCCCTGTCTGTAATGGCATGTACACCAGCAGGTGTGAACTAGGGGGAGGATGCAGGACTCTGGCCTCCAAGAAATGTGGGCCTTAAGACTGCTTGAGCCTTTTAATCTTCATGCTCTGGGGAGAAGATCAGATGAGAAGGAAGGAATGACTTGGGCCTTGTGACCTAATAAAACCCACTCGCATGAAGGAGAGGAGATCTGGATCCCATTTGTTCTCTAGCACATACTTCACTCTTGTCTGTGAAATTGGAGCAGTGCTAAAAGAACTCTGGCCTCTTTCCAAAGGGTGCAGTGATGTTTGTCAGCAGAGAAGCTTTTTCTCTGGGCCAACAAATGCTTCATTTTTCTGTCTGAAGTAGAATCACCTCAACGTTTTGGCTGGAAGCACCTTCCTGCAGAATGTCTCATGCCTGGTCGTGAAGGCTGTCGTGAAGCAGAGGGCCTATGGGTTTTAGTCTGTATGACATGAAAGAGAATTGTACTTAGTTCTCCTCCTTCTTGACTAAGCACTCTTGCATAAAATACACGTTTCCATGGCCTTCCACCAGTTTTGGGCTTGCATTTTGGCATCTGCCACTTTACCTGAGTGGAGCTCATGCTCTGTTTGCCTTAAGCATCACCCACTGGACTGGTAGATGCTGCCTGCAGCTGAACGGCATCAAGTGACTGAGGGATTATGGAGACCATAAAGATTTGTTGCATTTACTGCCAAGCACAGGAAGCCCATTTCAAAGCTCTCATGCTGATGGACCTGAAGTAGCCAGTTGCTTTCCTGTCAGAGCAGATAGGTGGTGGAAATTCTGCTGGGCTGCAGTGCTCGTGGGGTCCGAGCAGAAGACACTCACCGATGCCCGGTGATGAATGTGGGCTCCTAAGGGCCTTCACTACTGGAGCCCAAGTCCTGGAGCTGCTGCTTTATATATTTTTTTGTTGTAAATGCAGGAACTGACAAGTTCCCCCCTTCCAGCTATCACCTTAACAGAGAGTTCAGACAGTCTTTCTACCTGCTCAGAGCAAGTCCAGGGGTCTTCTCCCACTAAGTGACAAGCCCAGTGAGCTGTGGAGTTACTCAGGCCCGCTGTACATGTATTCCATACATGTGCACCAAGTGGAGCAGCACAAGCTGTGGCCTGAGGAACAGAACTAAAGTTCCTGCCCCCCCCGGCCCATGCTGAAGGGGACCCTTGCCTCCAGCAAAGGCTCCAGTCCCTCAGCCTGCAGTGGGTGAGGCCACAAGGTAGCAGCAGTCCAAGCCAGCTATGAGCATGGTTGGTGCTGGGCAGGTGAGGGGGGACAAGGCTAAAGGACAGGGTTAGCAGTCCTGGCCGTGGGATTCAGCTGTAAGCCCAGCATCTCAGAGGGCTGTGGCTTGGCCTGGGAGCCCCAGGGAGAGGCAGGCAGTGAGCCCAGCCCTCCTGACTCATGGTCCTGCTGCGCAGTGCTTGCCTTGGGCTGGGCTCTCTTTCCAGGAATGTGAAAGGAGGAAAAAACAATCAAAGAAACCACCCCTTTCCTATGGCATCGGTGGCGTGTGGCTTTGCAAAGCCACAGTAAAAATTACCTTTTCCAGCTTGGGCTGTGTTGCAGCGAGTGGTGGCACAGAGGAAAGAAAGCCCAGGGTGCAGCGCCTGCTCCGTGCTGGCCAAGCCGTGGCTATGCCCAACTGTGCCACAGCAGGGAGGACCCCCCCCCCAACCACCCCCTACACCCACAGCCATCTGGCTTAGTACTGACTGGTGTGCTGGAGGTGGGGACGGGGGCTGTCCCAGCACATCCTGTGAGGCAGCTGCCTGCCTTGCAGCATGCAGCTAACACTGTAATTTGCCACTGCTACAAGAGCCTCCTGGCTGTTTCTCATCAGCACATGGCACTGGGATGGACCAGCTGGGAGGGCTTTGCTACTGAGCCTTAGCTCCAGGAAAGCATCACACTGCCCCAGCCATCTGTGAGACCGCAGATATCTGCTGCAGTGAGACATGAGGTATGACCCAGTGTGTGTTCCATGCCACCTCAAGCACCTCTCTCCCTTGGCGCGTCTGTTTTGCACCTTCACAGAATCATTGAGGCTGGAAAACACCTCTGAGATCAAGTCCAGCTGATGTCCCACCACCACCACATGGTCTAGACCACAGCACTAAGAGCCACATCCAGCCTTTCCTTAAACACCTCCAGGGACAGTGACTCCACCACCCCCCTGGGCAGTCCATTCCAGTGTTCTGTCACCCCTTCCATGAGGAAGTGCTTCCTGGTATCCAA
>JANHGN010012879.1:23821-35559 GCA_024605025.1 Megaceryle maxima | reverse complement strand
GAGGGGTTCCAGCCCTCCCAGCATTGCTGGGGCTCCTCTGGCCCCGCTCCACCAGGTCCCTGTCTCTGCTGTGCTGAAGACTCCAGAGCTGCCCCAGCACTGCCGGGGGGTTCTCTCTAGAGCAGAGCAGAGGGGCAGAATCACCTCCTTTGACTTGTTGCCCATATTTCTATAGACATGAAAATGTCACTTCATTTGTTGTATCCTCAGAAACTGCTTTTTCACATACTGCTTTTGGGATGTTCCTTTGCCACATACCCAGGTATATCTGTTTTTCTTCTACCCAGAGTTCTTGTCTGAGTGAATCCTGTGTATTTCCATAGGCCTTCCAGACACCTGGCAGCCCAGTTGAAACGTGCTGCTGTCCCTGTTTGGTGCGTCCCTTCCCTCTGCCTTGCCCTGGTTCTGCATCGGGCCCATTTCAACTTTTGTGGCAATATGACATTTTTGACTCCTGCTGGGTTTGCCTTCCCCTGCATCCCCAGGTCATCTTCTGCAGAACTTTTAGCCAGTATGATCATCCTCCTGAGTGAGATGATTTGCACTTGCAGTTACTTGAGTGCATTGTGATTTCCCCAACCCACTGCTTTTTGGTTGGTCACGATTGAATACTAGTCCTGCCCCTCAATACGCTCACAGCCTCTCCTGGATTTCTCTTGTCTGAAAATGTAATAAGCACACTCTCAGAAACAGGTATCAGTGACAATTCTATGCATGATTAAGTCCAAAACCTGGAAGAAACCTTAAGAACAGTGTTTAGTGCATCCTGCCAAGCCTTGCTAGCTCCTCTGGGAACAGTTTCCGATCATTTCTGCGCCCTTATTGCAGTAGCTTTCTCTGCTTTGTGGCCCAGGTTCATTCTTCCGAACTGTAGAGAGTGAACCTAGAGACTAAATGCCTCAGGCTAATTTCGTAGTCAATAATTAGGGGAAAGACAGCAGGGCATTCAAGTTACTGTTTGAAGTTTCCTTTCTCTTTACTGAAAAGAAGGAACACAGTGCAGCCTTCTCTCCCAGCTTAGCCCCTTCAATTTGTGTCTGTGAAGTCGACCAGCTGAAGTGGGAGACAGGATTTTCTGTGGTGGTGTCAGGGTGGACAGTGTAGGAGGGCAGCGTCGGCGCAGACGAGCTACGTCACACGGACTGTGTTACCATTAGCTACAGGTTTTGTCACTGCTGGAGAGGCAGATGAAGTCGGTTGGACTTGCTCGGGCAGACTGCTTGTTTGCAGTTTCAATTCCTGGTATTTTGAATATTATATTGAAAACTATTTAAAATATTTTCAATATTCAATTTCACTAAACTGGCGTTGCCCAATGGGCATGTACCAAAACCAGCAAGCTGGAGCAGAAAGTCCTGATCTCAGAGGGCTCCAGTTTTTCTTTGCTTCCAGCCCTAAGAATCCCCCTCTATGCTTAATTTAAGGCTGGAGTTTTACTGACAAGTTACAGCCTCCAGAAACAGGGACCAACTGTGGAATCAGGCTAACAGAAGTCAGCTCTGAACAGAGCATCGGACTATTGGAAGTTTCATATCGGCTCAAAGACAGCTTATGAAAGTAACTCTCCTGTAGATATCACTGGGAATAACAGCAAGAAAAGGTGATTCTTTTCACTCTGTTTCTAGCAAATGCATTTCTAGAAACCTTGATGGGAGTGCACACAGCTTAAATGGTCTCGGCCACTGGAGTTCTGGATTTCTCAGCGATGGTGATTTTCTGGACAAAAATCCTCACGCTGCAGTAGTGTTAAAATGACTAAGGGCGTTGGTGTCAGCATAAGCCTGTGGAGAAAGCTCCTCTTTGTGTCATTTTTACATGCATAATAACAGCTGATGCGCAGAATATTTTTAATATCAGAGTGGGAGGATATGAGAACCCCAGGTGCAGTTTCAGAGGTGCAGCTTTACAAGTTTAATGGTGTTAGCAGGAGTTGAAAATTCACAGCTTTTTGTGTTGGTAATGGCAGTGGGGTTGGAGCCCTGTGAACAGACTAACGAATGCATTGCACGTTCACCAGCTGAATCGTTTCTCAGCATCTGGTACCTGGTGGCCCCTGTGAGAAGTTGTAAAGCATCAATCACCTGGTCTGTCTTTAGGAAATGTAGTCGATTATTTTGATTTGGTTTTGTAACTTTTTAAAATGATTTCTGTGTTGCCCCAATCCCTCATTAAAATTGCACACCCTTTCTAGATTTCTTTACATGAAGGTGTAATTTTTCAGCATGGTCTTAACAAGGATTTTTTTCAAGCAGCTTGTTATTTTTAAAAGAAATTAACTAAGCAGTCCCCCAAGTAGGGACTGAGAGTTAGGTTTGGATTTGGAAGTTGTATTTAGGTTCAAAAGATTCCTGGTGTCCCATCCGATTCTTTACAAGCCTCTTGGCATATGGTAAAGGTGTCTTGTAATAGTAAAACTGAGAATACCTTGCTAGAAAGTGAAATAATGACCTAAAGTTCCTGCTCACCAATTAGGCTGAAACAACAGCACCTTATTAATCTCACCGTGTTGTCAAAAGGTAAAGGAAGGCCGTTTGTTATTTAAAGCTCAGAAGTGAGACCTTTCTTAGTAACGCTAGAATTTTTTGAAAGAACATTTGTATTTCTGGGTATACTAAAGATGAGCACCCTCCCTTGTTGCAGGAGCTCGTTTGTATGAGAATGTGGAATAGCTGCTTTTTTATATATGCTAAAATGACTGGAAAATTTCTAGCAACAGAAAGGACACATTAACAACAGTCTCCCTTTGGTGGATGAAGCAAATCAGAAATGGGAACCTGAGTGCCTTGCATCATTTGCACATCTGATAGTTTGGATGGCTACACGCAGGAGCCTCGCAGCTGTTCTACACCTTTTCCACTTTGGCTTTTTTACTATTTGATTTTATTTTTATTGAGGTGCCATTTTGTGCAATTTTCCCTCGCAAAAATGAGTTAAGTTGGAATAAATATTAACTACAACTAGAATTAACTGTTACTTTCAGAGGATCACATTAGTAGTAAAAATGTATACTGGTTAGTATTGAAATGAAATCAATCACTCCATGATATTCCTTTTCAAAAGATACTCAAACATACTACTTCAGTTTCTCTGATAAATTTGAGCTTGCATAAAAAATTAATCAGGTATTTAATCTGTTTAGCTATTTGGGGGGGGGGGCTCTACCAAAATCTAGAGCAGTAGCAGGGAGTCCCATTCAGATCATTAGGAGTGAGAGGATTAACTATTTGCAGCAGCTCATTTTTCTCCACCATGTAGCATCCTGACTTTTCTTTGTGAAGGAAGGAATGTGCTTGGGTTAGCATTAATATGACTTCTTGAAAGTCTGGAAAAACCTCTGTCATTCTGCCAGTGTTCCCATTATCTACCTCAGCAAACGCAGGGAGATTCCATTCCCTTCAAGAGACTACCTCTGCTTCTATTTAGGTTTATTCTTTGCTGGACCTTTCGCTTTTAACAATAGCAAAAAAGGTAGCTGGAATCCTGTCTGATTTACAGTCTACTAAATTTATATGTGCTTAATCCAATTAAAACTGGAAGGAATGGTGCCTATATATCAACAAAAATGCCACAAAGTAATGGGAGGGTTAGTTTACAGAAATTCCTGAATTCCTTTGTCTTGACCAAATGAAAAAACATTTCTTGTAAGACACGTGCATACTAAAAGGATTAACTCTGATAAACTGACATTTATGTTCAGATAAAAGCCAGTACTGAGTACCAGGAGAACATTTTTCGATCAATTTCTTAAAAGCAGTTTTGCATTTAATCAGAAACGAGTCTTGTTTAAAAGCTTGAGGGTAGTGGACTAAAACACAGAGGCTGGGCCTCTTAATGGTGTTGAGTGCACTGGAAATGTGGGTTGAAAATACATCTGTGCTAAGTGCTGATGCGCAGCGCTAGAGTAAGCCAAGAGAGTTTAGGGAGTTGAGCTGGCAGAAAATGAACTGTATCTCCCCCCAAAAATTGGGAGCAGCCAAACAGCACAGCCAGGATGAGATGCAGGTAGATAACTGGGGAGGGAAGTGTCCCTTTTAGAGTCAGCCCACATCGTCTGTGTCATAAAAACTCATCTACGTGGTGTAAGTCAGGATTACTCAGATATTATATAATTCAAAAAGTAGCTCATTTTAGAAAATCTAGTTTTAAAATCTTACCTGAAGTTATTTTTCGGAATGTAGGTGTAACAACATATATTGAAATACGTATGTGGCACATATAGGTGGGATATATATCATATGTTTATGATAAAAGACAGGCATAGCAGAATTGGCAGCAAAAAGATGGGTTAATCAGCATAAAGGGTTAGTGGTACAGAGTATATAGTTAATTTTAAGCAGGTTTTTACATGCTTTGCTGAGTTGGGATTATGGAGAACACCCTCTAGTCATGTGTCAGAACATCAGTTAAATCTGCATAAATCAATACCAGGTCAGCAGTTTTCTAGATTAAATTGGATGACTAGAAGTTTGTAGACTGCTCTTTACAAGCATAGGCCTAAGAAAATAAGCAAGTTGGATAATGTTTAACCGTGGACTCTGAATATATGTTAATAGAATTCTTTACTAAGCAAGTTCATTCTAAAATGTATACAATCTGAATAAATATACTTGTTGGCAAATTGTTCAAAACCTGCAAGATGGTGTGTTTTACAGAATCCTAAAGCCAGGGAGAACCATGGCATCTGCTCACTGGCACACAGCAGGTTTTACTTGTACCCTCAATTCATGATTACACAAAATAAATAGAAAAAAGCATCTTCTATACGTGTCTGAAAAGAGCAAAAGAGCCTCTGAACAAAGATCCTGAAGCTTTACTGCAGAGCTTTACTGCAGAGCACAAAGATTTGAGAACCAACAGGCCCAAACAGCTTAATTTGGTGACAGACTGTTCATATTGCTGCTGATCTTGAACTGGATGGTCCGTGGGCAAACTATGTGTCATTGCATTTGTAGCCAAGATAATCAATTCCCAGATAATGGGAGAATTTACTTTAATTTGTTAGAAGTCAGAACTAATACACTGCAAGTCGATACCATTCGCATTACAAGTACGGGTTTATTGCAGAATATGGAAAAAAATGTGCAGTGTGAATCTATGCTCCCCAATAGCGTATGAAATGAAAGCATGATTGATTTGTCATTCAATTTCAGATGTATTTTAGTTTCCTTGTCACTTTATCGTGCCTATATGCATGAATGTCCATTGTTACAGAAACAATCGATGAAATAGATCTTTCTAAACACTACTTGGGAAAAAAAAATAACAAATGTTCGTCATGCAAACTTATTAATAATTGCCACTTATCGAATGTAGGAACAAACACTGTTTTGTGTGTCATTTGTAACACTACGTTAATTTAAATTGCATGTGACATTTAAATAATACACAAATAGGAAAATGAATAATTGGTGAAATCCGTTGTTGCAAACTGTCTTTGTTGCTTCTTCATAGTACTGCAATATTCCAGCCAGAGGGTGCTGGTGGCCAATTTCTACTCGCTGTAAGGAGGAGGCTTTTGCCCAGCTTCCCAGGAAAAGCTTCACATCTTTAGGTTTGTGAGTTTGGAATAAAATAAACACGTAACAGTGGAAATGTGGAGAGTAAGCTGTTCTTCAGTATTCTAGTTTCCACTTGTTAGAGTTGTACAGGGTTGGGGACCGGTGGTGCAGTAGTTCCCAAGGACTGCACATATCTTCTTAAGCAGCTTTGGTTCTCCGGTGCTGGGATACCATGGTTTGGGAATCCCTGTCTAATATTTGTAAATTGTTTGGAAATAATGTTTTGAAATAACACGTAAAAGTCTGAAGAGCTGGGTTTTAAAGAAAGCAAGAAAATAAAGTACTTTGCTTCCCCTGAAATGAATTATCCTCCCCCCCTCCCCCCCAACTTTTGAGGAAAAAAAAAAGCTGTAAAATTTAATGTGAGTAAAACCCATAAGGTTCCCCAGTCACACAGAGTAATTCATGGAAAATTTTGTTTGTAAAAGCTGCAAATGACTGGGTGCTCATTTTCTGTCAATCTCAGTCAGGAGTTCTGCCCCTGATTTATAGAGGGCTGGGATCTCACCTTCTGAAACAAAAGGACATTAAAAATTACTATGTAGGTTTTATAGCAGCCATAAAATTCTTTATTGAATGCTGTATGATTTCCATGAAGCCCATAGGATTCTTGGATCCAACAAATTCCTTGTAGTCTATTTGCCTGCACTAAGAAATACGAGTTATGCTGAGGCCTGTGAATACTCACCCCCAAAGATTGTTTTCTGGTAAAGCATAATTCTTCATTTATTGATAGCAATTACCACGGAATTTTGTAGCCTGAATTTTCTATTGCAATCAGTAGATAAATCATTGAGTTGAAAAGCACGTGATGTTCTTTAGCGGGGATTAAAGGCCGGTGCTTTGTGCCTTTACGATTGTATTGACCGTATCATGGACAAACCGGCTGTAAGTGGGAAATACACAACTACTGAGCAGCAGACGTGATTTTAGTACTCGTTCCTTCCAGCCCTGCTGTCCCAGCTGCCCAGTTGAAGCTGGATCACGCACCAGTGACCGCTGCGCGCCTTTGGCAACTCATTGCTGCTACACTAACTGTTTGTTTCTCAATCGTACGCAAATTAAAGCAGGCAGCTGCAAAATCATCAATAGGTTAAATTCATTAGCTGTTCTCTGTATGAAATAAACAGGAAAATGAAGCTCTCCTTGGTCTTAATTAGTTCTTATAAAAGTTGGCAGGGAAACAAAGACATTTGTACACTCCTTTATTTTTGTAAGAGACTTGCCCGAAAGAAAAACCTCAGACATATAATTTCCTTTTCTTTTTTTCCTCGCCTGTTTAACACTCTCAGTCAGAGGCTAACCCAGCACCCTCCCTCTAAGGGTAGAGAGAAAGGTGGTTTGGCAAGGGCTCGTGCTCTACCTCTTTTGTGCGGATCGGGGCATGTTCTGGGGAGCCTGCCCAAGCTGTTGCCACAGCGATAGGCCACGCTCCGTGTTTTCCGTCTCCCGTACGGGTAATTCATCTGCAGGAGAAGCCTTAGCGAGCGCTGTGGTTCCGCAATCATTACCGCTGGCTCCGGGCCATGCCACATCACCCAGCAGTACAAATTTGATCCGGATCAGGTGTGGGCACACGATTACATTTTTTTGTCAAATTAGCGGAGCGCTTCGTGAGGATTTGATGCCGCCTGTCTGCCTTTATCCTGGTTGCAGAGAAGCACGCGGTGCTGGAACCACAGAGGGTTAGGGCTGTGTGGGCCGCCAGTGCTTGTTGTAGCAGTCGTCGTGCCGGGGCAACGTTAGCCTGTCAAAGTTTTGTGTGAACAAATTGAATTGGCAGAGAGCGTTTCAATGGGAACAGCTCGTTGTGTCACACACCCGTGGCACTGGAAAGCTGGCAGCAGAAACCTCCAAAATATTTAATATTTATGGCCAGACTAGAATCTTAGAATCATTTTGGTTGGAAGACACCCTTAAGATCATCAAGATCATTAACCTGGCACTGCCAAGGCCTCCAGCTAGTCTGGAGGAGTCTTAATTCTCCCATTTCATGCTATTTTCCACAGAATTTACTTGAGATTCACACCTGGGTGGTATTCTGGCCCCTATATGCTTTTTAAGGTGCAGTTTTGTGGTGAGCTGAAGACAGTGTAAGACTACTGCGGCTGGAAAGGTGTGATGTCACCACTTCCATTGCATCAGCTCTAGTAATGATGCCAGTCACAGAGTCAGTCCGGCTAGCAAGTTGATTTAACTGAAAACTAAAGAAAAAGAAATAATAAGAATTTAAAAATTCAGTGAAAGCTTGGACTGCTTCTTTGCTGGCAGCCCTCAGATTGACTTGAGCCAACTGTAAGCCCAGGGGTTCAGACTTTGAGTTTCAGCTCTGAGTATTTTCCAGGTGAAAGGTCTTGTAATAAGGGGCGGAAAAAACTCCCGAAGAACAGTTGTGATAAATGGTTAACAATGAAGCTACTTATTTACTGGAATGTTAGTCTGCTGAATAATTGGGAAATGTTTCCAGTGGCTTTTTCTACACCTAGTATGTGGAGAGTAGCATTCACATTTCTGGTTTTTCTTCTTTATTGGTGAAATGTGTATGCTAATTAAATTAATTTTCAGGAATTTTTAATTTCTCCCAGTAAGTGACATCCAGAAAAAAAATATATATCTGAGACTTGTGTCTTCTCATCCACTGCTCTGCAATTCCTCTACTCCTGGGATTGCATATTGCTTTAATTCTTTGATTTTTAACTCAGCCACTGAACAGACATTCCTTTCTGGATCTAGATAAGATAGTTACTCATCAGCACTTCAGAAAGAGTTTACCTTTCTCAGCCAGCAATTAAGTGAGCATTTCTAAGACAGGGTAATAAATCCTATGTGAGGATTAATGAAGCTTTAAAAAGAAATGGCTCCTGGCTGCTATCTCCCCTGCTGCATCCCCTGCCTCCTGGGAGCGATGCAGATGAGGAGCCAGCCTGGAGGAATTTGGGAGAGAACATCTGGGGGGTAGGTGCAGGACAGAACTGAGGACCAAGTTGGTGATTTCAGGGAAGAGCTTGCTTAGCCAAAAATGGCAGAGGATGTCCAAGGGGGCTTCTTTAAGAAAGCTCTGTGAAGGAGGAATAAGCAGAGAGAACTCTTAAGTGCTGGAGACAGGTTGTGCCCAGTGGAGAGGACTGGAGGCAGCTGTTGATTCCTGAGGAGATGCTCCCAGGGAGGAGTGGTACTGCTGTTTCCTAATCTGTTTCTGGAAAATAACCTGAGAAATAGGTCAAACCCCTTATTTATAATGTTCAGGCTAAACTTCTTGATTCTTAGCTGATTCGACTGTGCAAAAAATTAATAACCCTGCTACCAGAACTGTGAGTTTCTTTGCTTAAAATAAGAAGTGGTTGAATACTGCCTTAAAGTGCTACAGCCATCTGCAAAATCACTTACCAAGGCACTGCATAAATAAGGCATTAGGGGACTCTCTTACTTCACTTTAAGTCCTAGATAACTCTCTTGAGTTGTCAAAGTGCTGTAAGTGAGAGGCCTCCTATCCTTTGCTTTTCAAAAAGAAATTGAAATTAAAGCCAGAGAGATTATTATGATTTACATGTGAGCTCTGGCTCCCTCCATGACCCACTTTGAACTGGGGAGGATAGACCAAACTTTCTCATAAACCACAGAAGACAATAAAATTCCCAGTGTTCCACTGAGTGTCTTGTTGAAAAAGTATATTACTTAAAACATATTTTGTAAGCCTCTAATTTATTTTCTAGGGAAAAAAATGTTTATACCCTGTCATTTAGGTAGTCCACCACTGTTGAACTGGAATTACTGGAATGAGTTGGGAACTTACATTTCTGGATTGCTTCTCTGTGTCAAACTGGCCACATAAAGGCACGAGCACTTTGGATATGTAACTGGCTGTTCATTTCAGGCTCATACTTCTTGAGTTTGGTACTTTTTTCCAGTAGTGCACTTGTTGAAAGATATTAAAACCCCAACATAGATTTAAATGGAGATATTCTATGTGAATAGTAACCGAAGGTCACAATATGTTCAGAGAATTCAAATACATGAATGTTCTCTTAGGAATACTTACTTCTTGTATAGATGGAGTTGCAGATGGGTTCCCAGATGGAATACCTTCCTTCCAATGTAGGTCTATGCATTTAAAAATGGATGCGATGCAATCAGATTATTTAAATCAATTCTGTTATTACTTTTGAAGCTGTAATGACAGTGACTATTCTGTAACAGAGAGACGTGGCAAGTGGAATGTAACTTTTTGCTGGAGAATTGTTGGGCGTGTCTGAGAGCTAAAAAGGCTCTCTGTGAAGAAAGGACTTTAAGCCAATTCTCTCTTCTTTCAGAGGTTGTTTGAACACCTAACAGGTAGCCTGCAATACAGGTCAGCCAGTGCACTAGGTCACCACGAGTGTGTGAAGCAGAACTGGTTAAAAAAAAATGACAAGAACATTTTGGGATATGGCTTTCTCAGAAGTCCTTTCCCCTTCTTAGCAAAAAGCAATCCCTGTGCCTGAGCCAGAGACCCAGCACATCTTGGCAGGATCATCCTTTTCCCCTGGCATGGTCTTTTGCCCTTTGGTTAGCTTGTGCAGCTGGGTGTTGTTAATGTTGACATCACCATAGCACAATATTAAAAAATAAAAGCAAAGGTAGATCCTGCCCAAAGCGTGAATATACAGCACACAGCACCCCTGTATACAGCCTTTCTCAGTATGCATCTTCTCTCATCTCAGCAGCCCATCACACTTGACTCGTATCCTCACGCTTTACTGCTGTCAGGGCTTCTTTTTCAGCCTGCCATTAATTCACCTGTGAAAAGCCAACATCTAGAAAGAGCTTTTGTTTCAGGTTCTTCACCTGCCTTCTTTCACTTGTTACTTGACTTTCTCTTGAATATAAATTCAACATCCTTGCATATGTTCTTACCACCTTTTAGGCAGAACAAGGCACAGAAATTAGTGATAATACTTAATTACACTAGGGAAGCTTTGTGGAAAGGAAACAGGGCCCCCTAGAGCCAGTTGCCCAGGGCCGTGCCCACGTGGTTTTGAAGATTTCAAGGATGGCAACTATACAACCTCTCTGGCCAACCTGCGCCAGTGCTCGATCACCCTCACGGTGGAAGAGTGTTTCCTGATGTTCAGGGAGAACCTCCAATGTTTTGGTTCGTG
This sequence comes from Megaceryle maxima, assembly GCA_024605025.1. NCBI lineage: Eukaryota > Metazoa > Chordata > Aves > Coraciiformes > Cerylidae > Megaceryle > Megaceryle maxima. Next base: position 24,863 of record JANHGN010012879.1, on the reverse strand, counting down.
TCCGTCGCCTCTGCTCCTGTCACTGGGCATCCCTGGAAAGAGCCTGGATCTGTCCTTTCTGCACCCTCCCTTCAGGTTTTTGTACTCTTCAGTGAGATCCCCTGAGCCTGCTTCTCCAGGCTGGGCAGTCCCAGCTGTCTCAGCCTTTCCTCATAGGAGAGATGCTCCAGTCCCTTCATCATCCTTGTGGCCCCTAGCTGGACTCTCTCCAGCATGTCCATGTGTCTCTTCTGCTGTGGGGCACTGATCTGGACCCAGCACTCCAGGTGTTGCCTCACCAGTGCTGAGTAGAGGGCAAGGAGAACCACCCTTAACCCACTGGTTTTACTAGAACACAGCAGCGGGATAACTTACTGCAGCCCCCAGATTCCTCTGAGTAAAATCAGAGATTTTCTTTCCCCATCACTGTTGGAAGAGAGTCAGAAGCTGTAGTTTCTCCATGAAGGTCAGGAGCGCTCTATGTGACCACGTGTATCTCCTGTATGCTCTGATGATGTCAGTAGTAACACCAGCAGATTCAACAAACTAAGAAAACAATTCAACTTTAAAAAGTTGTCTTTACTTGCCTTGGAAACTAAAAATTCACACCACTGCTGAGCTACGATGCCAGTCCTTTCATGCATGTACATCCTCCAGCTCCTGGCTCTTAGTTCCTGAACTTGCTATGTATGAGCCAGGAAAAGGAGAGAGCAGCAGGGGGAAGGACTGGAGTGACTCAGCAAGGCTAAGTGTAGAGTCCTGCACCTGGGGAGGAACAACACCCTGTACCGGTACAGGTGAGGGGTAGACCCGCTGGAAAGCAGCTCCATGGAGAGGGTCCTTGGTGTCCTGGTGCACAGTAAGTTCTCCATGGGACAGCAATGGGCCCTTGTGGCCAGGAAGGCCAATGGTGTGGCCAGCAGGTTGAGGGAGGTTCTCCTCCCCCTCTATTCTGTGCCACTGAGACCACATCTGGAGTATTGTGCTCAGTTCTGGGCTCCCCAGTTCAAGAGGGACAGGGAAATACCAGAGAGAGTCCAACAGAGGCTACAAGGATGCTGAA
>JANHGN010012879.1:0-14440 GCA_024605025.1 Megaceryle maxima | reverse complement strand
CCCCCTAAAGGGGCCCTTTAGCTCTTGCTCAGCATTGCTCAGCTCCCCTCTCAGGCTGCTCTTCTCCAGCTGAACAGTCCCAGTGCTCTCAGCCTGTCCTGGCCACAGAGATGCTCCAGCCCCTCAGCATCTTTGTAGCATCCACTGGACTCTCTCTGGTAATTCCCTGTCCCAGAACTGGACACAGTGCTCGAGATGTGGCCTCATAATGCTTTTCCACCTCGTGCTTCAGAAAGATGCTTCCCCTCTATTGCAGCTCCTGCCTGTGTCTTCCACCATCTCTGGGCTTCTGCAAACACAGGCACTGTTTACAGGATTTTAATAGAGCTGCTGCTGATAGGCAATCAAATATGGAATTTCCTTTGCTCTAAAGATAATGTTGATGGGATAAGCAGTGTGATCATCAAGCTTTTAACCAACCTTTAAAAAATCTTTATCTTTGTTGAAACCTGCTAAATGATGCAAATCAGCTGTCAGCCATAACGCCACAGATGCCTGTGATTTATGACGGTGCTGCGATCTGTGCTTCCAGCAAATATCACTGTCTCCTCTAACACGGGAGCTGACTTGGCATCAAGACACAAAGTTCATGCTCAGTGTAATAGGAACACTTCTTTTACCAAAACTTTCATGTTCAGTCACTTTGTGTCACTTTTCTCCCACTGAATACATTGGAGCTGGAAAATAAAGAAGTCTGAATGCACTGTGCAGAATGGTTATTAAATACTTTGTAATGTTTTGTGTCTGTATACACGTACACAGAGGACTTACTTTCCTCCTGCTTTGTTTGGTTGTTTGGTTTTTTTTAAAGAAAACTGGCTCTGAAGTATCACCCTGACAAGAATCCAGACAATCCAGAGGCTGCAGAAAAATTTAAAGAGATCAACAGTGCCCATGCAACACTGACTGATCCGTCCAAGAGAAACATATATGACAAGTATGGATCGTTAGGGCTCTATGTGGCGGAACAGTTCGGCGAGGAGAATGTTAACACCTACTTCATGCTCTCAAGCTGGTGGGCAAAGGTAAGTTGTTATTTTCTGTTGGAAATCAAATGTCACAGTGCACACAGACAATTAGAAAAAGCATGGTCGCTCTGCAGGCTTAGCAGACAGTAGAATCTGAATTGAAACCACTCCTAAAGGTTTCATTAAACAACATGATCTGGAAAATCATCAGTGGCAGAATGTAACCTAAGTTCAGAGTGGTGCTAATATGGAGCGTTTTCTTTTTAACTTGGCAACTCTAGTTAGAGGGTATGTTTTGTAACACTTTCAGACACCGATTAGATTTGAATCTAGTGCTCCGGGTTAATTTTGACTTTCTTTCCAGTAATGACTAAATAAAAATGAGTCATTGTTCAAAAACAAGAAGTCCCACTTATGTGACAACCAGCTAATAAGTTATTACGGTACAAATTTAGCTGTGCTCTTTGCTATATATAGCACACAGCGTAAGTAAGCAATAATAATACATAACACTCTGTGGTTATGGTGTCACACATGTGCCCTGCTGAGGGGGGGAGAGAAACAAAGAGGAAGAAGAGGTGAGAAAGGTGGACTGGAGGAAGAGAGCAGGAAACACAGGGAATGATACAACAAAAATTGGCATGTTTCTTAAGGAAAAACCCATCATGGGCTGTGTTCTCGTGCTCTCATGTCGTTGGCAGCCTCTGATGTTTGCATATGTCAAATTCGAGTGTTTCTGCAAATATTGAAACAGTACAGAAATGTAACAAACCAACTGAACTGCAGATGGGCAAAATCCATGCTGTCCCCACCTATTTCCAGCAACAGAAGCATGGGAAAGCAAGGACAGCTGGAAAACACAGGAAGATGGTCTGTACTGTGTGAAGCAAACACACTGAGAACTGTGGAACAGGGAATCCTGCGTTCAGCACGGATCAGGCCAGTGCTTCACTGCCCCACAGACCCCTTCCGAACTGGGAAGTCACTTGAGCACTTTGTGGCTCTGAGAAGCCATAACTTGTCTGCTGAATTAGGATGAGATGGAAGCTGTTCAAATGCAGAACAGTGAACGAAACTAATGAATAAAATACTGGTGGTGAAATGTCACTCGCAAAAGCACCGTTGCACCCCCAGAAGCAGGCTGGAGACCTGGCCTCTCCATCGTAGCTGCTGGCTTCTCCTGATGGATCATTCCATCTTTTCTTTGCTGTCCACCCTCTCCTTCAGCCTCTTGGTCACAGTTCAGGTGCCAGGAAGCATTGCCTTGGAGCTGAGGGAGCAGTGGTATTGACTCCTTTAACAGTCTTGCTGAACAAGGTTTTCTTCACTGTTTGCTGCTATTTTAGCTTTTATTTCCTCTTCTTCTTACTGATCTTTGATGGAGATTTTATGAAGTATAAAATCCTTTGTGGTTAGAAAATCAGGAACAGCAATAACTGTTGTGGCTTTGACTCATAAGGGGAGCAGGGGAGAGCAGAGAGAGAAGCTGGGAAGTCCCTAACAGCTACAGGAGGAACAGGTGGATTGTCTCAAGGCAGCTGTATCCCAGAGGTGAGATGAGATACACTGAATATCCCAGCAAAAGTAATCACCATTTCCTGGGTTTTTTTCAGAATTCTGTAAAAAAACAAAAACAAAAACCAAACCCAAACCAACAAAATAGTCATATAGACTCATTTGAGGGTTGTCACAGATGATCTCTCTAACCTTCCCCCAACTCAAAATCCTGCCACCTTCAAAGCATAAACAGGGAACAAAGTGGGATTTTTTGCAAGCTGCACTCACTATTCCTCAGCTCTTTTTAATCCAGGCACAAATATTGACCCTCATAACACTGCCCGGGTCTGAAGCATCATCTCCAGATAACCTCTGGACCCCTAATTTCCTCCATTCTGGTAGAAGACCAGCTTTCACTTGTTATCTTCAACTACAACCATTCCTGGGAAATCCTCTTCCCTAACACACTCATACTCAGAAAACCTGACAGTTCTGAGGAGATGTATCATTAGAAGTAAGGAAACTTAAATGAAAGGAGAAATGCAAAGTGAAAATGATTTTTTTTCAGTGGTAGACTTCTTAGCAGGCATAGTCAACTGGGAAGATGCTGACATGAGTAGTGGGAACTTCAGCTGCTTCTCCACTCCAGGCACAGGGGTTGTTTGTTTAACTGGTTTAGCAAAAAGCAATTCTTCGTCTACCATGTGTAATCAATAAACTGATTCTGCATTTACCAACTCTAATAATATAAGCACAGGAACTCTTGAAATGCTTAAGGTATGACAAATAAGTATTTTTTTTTTTCCCTCTATACAACTTTATTCTGTCCTTTTTCATTCTCTCCATTGCGGTGATTGAGTCACCATTATGGCATAAATGATAACTTTGATATAAGTTATAAATGATAAATTATTAATAAATATGAGAATGGTCATATACAACATAAATGATAACAGATAACTTATTGTAGGGGTTATGGCATTGAGAACTGGTTTGGGTGTCCGTTGGAAGGAAAGCATTTTAAAACAAAAAGTCAGAGTCTTTATTTTAAACCACCTCGCTCACTCTTGATGCCTATATTAAGATTAGGCAGGTAAATATTCCTTATTACCTTCAGAGATGCTCCAGTCAGCCCCCCCCAGCATTGCCTGAGACATGCACACATGGCTGGGTGTTATTTGCATAGCTTCACTGTCAGAGTTTGACAGTATCCTGACGTTTGTCTCGTTTCCTTCCTCGGCAGCGGGTTTTTTTACTACTGTAAGGTATCGTTAGTAAAGGGCAGGCTGTATAACCACGGTGCTAAAGCCTGGCTGTACCTCCAGCCTGTATACACCTGGTGGCCACAGAGCTCTGCTGGCTTTACACGCACATGGTCCACAGATCATCTCAGACTCGCTTTTCAGGAGTGTCTCTGACTTTGCTCTCACACCGCTGCGTCCACAAAGAGTCGTGGCAGTTTCTCCTTTGCCACAGACATGGTGGTGCAGGCTTGGATCGGCCCCGGGGCTGGAGCCAGACCTCCATCATGTCCCTCTGCCCAGGGACTCTCTTCCAGGCTGGGACCTAGTTTGGAGGGAGAAAAGCTGTGGACACTAAAGTTTTCTGGCTGTTGAGTCTGGCCGAGAGCTCTGATCTGGGCGCCAGGCAGTTGTGCCGGCTCTGCTGAAGCCTCCGTGCTTTGTGTAGTGGGGACAGGAGTGTGCAGAGGGTGATGCAGGTGGGAACTGCTTGCCACCTGAGTCCTCAGATGAGAAACCACAGCCCAAGGAATCTAACTTGAGGAGTTGTCACCTCTGCACTCCTGAACAGGCTCATGGGAAGTGACACCCACAATGGGCAATTCAAATCCTCCTGGGGCTGAATCCTCTGGAAGGGCTTTAACTTTCTGTTGACTCCACAGGGAGCCCACAGGGGCTACAGTCTGAATTTGGATGCCTGAAGTTACGTGGGATGCATCTGGGTCTTTGCTTCTTTTTCTCTTGGCTTTGTTATTGACAAGAACCTGCTGGTAAATAAGTGTTTGCAAAAACAATCTTGGGCAAGTGAGTCATTTTTGAGATGGAAATGAGTCATATGAAGGTGGGTGGGGTTTTGCATACTGCCTGGAAGATTTTCCTGAGGGCCATCAGCTGAAGACAGGCTATCCAAAGGTGAGCAAGCAGGGGCCAGCTGGTTGATGTCTTCTTTATGGACATGGTCCTGAGTGGCAAGTTAGGAGCTTGTGGGTGAGGAGGACTATAGAAGATCTGGCTCTTGTTTAGGCACTTGGCCAGTGGCTGGACTCCTCTGAGTGCCAAGCACATGGGGACTTGTGTTCCTAATGGGTTCCTTTGACCTGAGTCACTGCCTTCAGCTGCAGGAGGCTGCCACGAGTTTGAGGAAGGTCAATGCTCACAGGGTTTCCCTCCCTCTGTGTTTAACCCAGGCCCTGTTCGTGGTGTGTGGCCTGCTGACCGGCTGCTACCTCTGCTGCTGCCTCTGCTGCTGCTTCAACTGCTGCTGTGGGAAGTGCAAACCCAAAGCACCCGAAGGGGAAGGGCAGGAGTTTTGTGTGTCTCCAGAAGATTTGGAAGAGCAAATTAAGAATGACATGGAAAGAGGTGTGTATTCTAGGGGCTTGCTGTGTGGCAAAGCTGTTCAAAACAGTCTTTAAAGTCTGTAGGCCAGATGTTCTGCTCACGATGCTGAGGCTGCTTCCAGCCATCAGTGGAGACGTGCCAATTCACTCTAGCCAAAACCATGACCTGATGAACTTCCCAAGTTGTGTGTTAATAAAAAACTAAACTTAGGGCACTAACAATTATCTCCTCTATCTCTTATGAGATGCTTAAATATTAGAAGGCTTGGGGCTCATCTTAAGATATGATTTCACTTTCTGTTCCCCATGGCCGCATGAGTTCATATCCCAGATCCTGTAGTTATACATTAGTCTCTACCTGGACTAGTGCTTAGAAGCATTGAATTGTTCTGATTGGAAGAGCCCTTTAAGTTCGAGTCCCCCAGCACTGCCAGGGCACCACTGACCCCTGTCCCTCAGCACCACAGCTCCACGGGGGGCTTGGAAACCCCTCCAGGGGTCACGGGGACTCCACCCCTGCCCTGGGCAGCCTGGGACAGCCCTGGACAACCCTTGTGTTGTGGGGAAGAAATTGTTCCTGTTGTCCAACCTAAACCCCCCCTGGGGCAACATTTGGACACTTTCAGGAGAGGCTGAGAGAAGCAATGAGCCTTGCTCCAGCAATAAGAGGCCAAGATTATCAGGGAAAATCTGTATCAACTACAGTTAGGATGATGCTTTTATGAGGGATGACCTAAGCAGTCAGCTCACTCTTTTTCTCTGCCATTGTTTTGGAAGTTCTTACACTGTTATATTCTTATATTTATTATGCTTAAATTGGCACTGCCAGATTGCAAATGTCATGTTCCTTTAGCAGAAAGAATTCCCCCCTCCTCCCCAGCTTTTCACACAAATTTACCCTTCCATAAATATATAACCAAACACTTGTAGTAGTTGAAACAAATGCTATTTATATAACTGATCTGCCAACGTGTGGTGGTGGCTTTAAATGGGTTTTGCCTAGAGGCCTACCAAGGTAAATACAGCCAGCTTCAACATTGATCATGCTCAGTCAGGCTCTGCAAAGGCAACAAAAACTGTTAGTGAAAACTTTATAACCACAATGCATCATTTGAAATGAGTGTAATATACTCTATGACATTAGGCACCTGAAAAGTGCAAATCTAAAATGATGTCTCTGACACCAAAGCCAAGTTTGAAATAGGAAAATGGAACTTCGAAGGTTAAGAATTTCTTAATTCTCCCTATTTTTTGGAATTTCAGAATCACAGTTTTGATTTGGCAGGTATTTTGCTCTCTCTCAAAATCCATCACAAAATTCCCCAGTGGCAGAAAAAACAATTCTTCCTCCTTCCAGCACAAGTGGTATTTGTTGGTGTTCAGTAATTTTATGCCACCTTCCCGTGCCTTTACTCCCGCCAGGTCTCACCAAGATACTGATTTTTATAAATAGTTTTAAATGATTAGCAAAGCATCAGTCTGGAGAATTAACAGAACGTGGGATTATGTGTTTTAAGTATTTCAAAGACAAATACATAGTGAGGACCTGGAGAAAATGAGATATTTGTACCTTTCCCATCTTCAGTCTTGCTACAGTTTCCTACCAATCAAAACCAACTTGCCTCAGCAGAGTAGAATTCACAGTAATTTAAAATGAGATGAAGAAAAGAGCAACATGACAGGAATAAAAGTAAAAAAATCATGACAGAGGATAATGTGAGCATCTTTTCTGCAACTGAAAGGAAAATAGACAATGCATTTAGAAAAAATGAATGATAACAAAATCAAACTCCACTTCTGCACTTCCTCCTGCCCTCCTGCTTCCCCAGATTCTAGGGATGCTGGGCAAAAAGATGCAGCTGACTTAGAATGGCAAAGGTTAGGCTTTTCTACCAGATGTTTTCAAAAGTTGGGCCACAGAAATGAATACTCATAACTTCCTTTATGGAAGTAATAGAAATGCTACTGCAGGTAGTTCAGACACAAACTGTAATCACTTCAGCAGCAGATTTCATTTTGGAAGAGGAAATACTATTAGGATCCAAATTCTTCGCATGCCCTCTGCCCACAGACTGAGCATTCTAGCTGGTAATTAATTTATTTGCTTCCTGCTGTCTCCAGTATCTACACTACTGCTAGACAGAACTGTTTTGCTAAGGTCAAAATGTAGATTCTCAAGCTAAAGCCATGCTTTAATTTATCCAAATATTTTGTACTCAAGTCACTGTTTTTCTGAGGATGGCAGCAGCAGTAAAACATCACCGTTCCTGATTCTAAGAACCTCTGAGAGCATCTCCAGTGCTCAGCGGGAGCTGCTTGAGCTGGTCATGCTGTACAGAAGCAGCAATATGCGTGTTGTGCGAGTCGAGTGTTAGACTTCATCTTTGCACTGGGACAGCAGTAATAATTTCCAGAGTCACTCACATTTCTCCTTAATGAAATTAAGGTCTGGGGTTGGATGAGGTGATCTCCAGAGGTCCCTTCCAAACCCTACCATTCTGTGATTCTGCAGAGGTGTTATGCAGTTGATTTCATTCCTCAAATGAACACACCAGAAAGCATAATTATTAGGGAAAAATAAAAAAGAGATGTGAGACCAAAAATTTAGTGATCCATTCCCTAAAATGTCAAAGCAAAGTGTGTTGTCACTGAAGTCAGCACAATCGTGTCAAAGGCTTCAGTTCTGTTGAAATGGCACATTCCTCTAGAAGAAAGTTTTATTCGGATACATTTGACTACTTCCAGAGCTCCCTTAGTCAAATGCCTCCCCTCAGGGATCCGTTTTACAGCAGGTACTTCCATGGGTAGTGTTGCCATCAGAACTACAGGGATTTGCAAGACCTGGCTGTACTTGGCTTACAGCCATTTCTTCTCACGACTGTTGATTTGTACTGCAGAGGACTCTTGCCTAATGTACAATGGAAGACCAAAGAATAAATCTTATACTTGGATTATTACACTTCAAACAAGATATTTTGTAGAGTTTCAGGTCAAACCTGACATTAAAAAAGTGTAAGGTCAGGTAACCTGTGCTGCTGGGATTTGGATTGCCTTGGTACTTCAGGCTGTAGTGATGCACTCGGGCAGTCTGGCAGGTTTGTTCTCATAGCAGCATTTTGGTTGGACGGGACCCTTCAGATCATCGAGTCCAACCATCAGCCCAGCACTGACCCATGGCCCTCAGCACCACATCTACACACCTTTTAAAACAGACATTCTCCTCTCCTGTTTCAATACCATCATAAGAACAAGGCAAGACATTTCTAGACCAACTTTCATTTAGTAGAAAATTAAACCTGAGGGAAAAAAAGAAAGAAAAAAAGAACCTGAATAACAAAATACTTTTGCAACTCAGAAGCACTAAGTTTTTAGCACTTCATTGTCTCCTCCACACTCCATATGATACCAATGTAGGCGAACAGTGAGCAAGAGCTATCTATAGAAAGCAGTTTAAACTGTGAATTCTGCCGCACCTCCATTCTGCAGCTCTCCATTAGCAGCCTATATTTGTACAGATTATTATATCACAGGTCCCTGTTCCGATGAAAAAAAAACCCCAAACAATCATAAATCTTAGAAGCAAACGTGCTTGGTGAAGATGTCAGCTCAGAACCATCTGCAGATCAGTTGGAAGCAACGCGACAGATCTGCGGCAGGTCCTGTTCTCTTGTTGCACATCTGGGCATCGCAGCAAAATGAGCTGTTAGTCGCTGCCCTCCGCCAGCCATCTTCCAGAAATGAACAACTTGGAGGCAGCAGAGGGTGGGAGGGAGAAAATCAGGAATCTAGAAAATACACAGCAACTTAAAAATGGATTGGAACTGCCAAACTAAGCTGAGCCCGAGCTGAGCTCCAAGCATTAATTACTCACATACTTTTAGGAGTTACGAAACATGCTTGTCTTTGACCTTGTGTCTAAATAGGGAATTGCCCATACAGAGAAGCTGCCTGGCATTGAATCATTCTTGCCTTTCACCTTGACAGAGCCAGAGCTGTTCTACCCCCACTGAGGGGAAGCCGTATGGCGTGCAGTTAGATTCCTGCTCTGGGTTAACTTACTCCTGTACATTACATCTTTTGCCCATGATTCATCCCATCAACTGTCGTGTAAACAGGAGGAGATGTCAGATGAGGGTTTTTTCTGAACATTTGGTCATTTGGCAGGAAAAAAAAAGTCATCATTTGTATGTCATTCCTGTGAAGGCTGTGCTAGTATCAAGATAGAGACATTCCCAAAATTTTTCCTATGAAAACACTTCACTGAGGTGGCCGAACCTTTAAAAGTAAATCTCTGAGTCTCGAGTCCCCTCCTCCTCCCAAAAAACACTGGATTGTAAAGAGGCTCAGGAGAAGGGCAGCCAAACCTCTGTCATTATCAGGGAACTCTGTGAGGACTTCACTTCCCCCCACTCTACAACAGACCCATTTTTTACGGATGTATCAGGAAACCACATAACTGCATGGAATGAGAAAGTACAAGGCAGTAAGGATTGATATAGTGATAATATGAGGTTTTGGCAGTTCCAAACTCATTAAAACTATAATTCTCAAAATCCCACTGTATATATATATATATATTATGTAAAACTTTAAAATGCAATTTAACATCCTTATTTAACCAGTTGGCCTTCAGGATAGATGTGATTTCTTCCCTCTCAAGTGTAGTACTGCTCACACATTTTTTTCCTTTTAACTCTCCTCTTTCTTTCCTGTTAACTTCGCCTTCTTCAAGACTCATTTCTGGCCCATTCTCACAAACGCTGTCAAGGTTAGTGCCTGCTGACTCACAACAGCTCTCATTATAATCAGACATTTGCAGGAACAAGCACTTGCGATTGGAACAGGCAGGCACCCTTATCCTGCGGTCTCTGCAAAGCACCAGGTACACCTAATGTCCAGTTCAATAACACTCAGAAATCTGCCATTACCCCTGAAGGAGGAGTAAGAGCGTTCATAGACCCGTGGGCATCGCCGCCTCTTCAGCACGCACACAGCTCGCTGTGAAGCCGAGGTTAAGCCGTAGCAGAGCAGCAGATGGAACATTGTGGTGCTGACAAGTAATCTGACTTTGGTAGCAAGTGACGGATTCCTAAAGTATTTTTTGTCCTCCTCCCCCATTCAGATGGAGAAACTCCTATTGTGCTTCAGCCGACTAACGCAACTGAGAAGACGCAGCTGATAGGGGACAGCCGTCGGAGCTATCGCACGGACTCCTAGAGCAGGCAAACACAGCCTGTTGCTGCTTCCCACTGCGTGTCACAGTGAGAAAAAAACACCTGATAAGCTCTGCAGCCTGTATTTGTAGTTGTCTTTAAGCCTATCAAGGGTAACCTGAGAGTAATTTCCTATCAGTGCAGAATCTCCCTCTAGGCCACTTCCAATAGGTTGGTATTTGGATCTGCAAGGGGGTACCTATGGCCAGTCCAGAGCTCTACAGACCAGCACGCTGGGCTCTCGTGGCTTCCAACTACCAGGCTTGGCCCTCTAATAATCCTCCCTTTGATATAGTTGCTCTTCTCCCTGCCCTCAGCTGTGGTTTTACCTCCCAGACACAGTCCCAAGTCCCCTTTGGGACACACCGGCTCCATCTCTCCCTGCCCCAGGAACACTCCTCGCACGCAGTAGTTTTGCTGGTTGTGACATGTTCCTGTGAGGGAGCTCCAGAAATGCTCTTTAGCAGACCTCAGAGGGAAAGCTGGTGGCAAGGCAGACAGCACCGTGCTTCCCAGAGAGGAAATGCTCTTTGGAAAGTAGGGACTCAGCCCTGACAATTGTAAATTTGAGCCAGGACAAAGTGCTTGGGAACCATTCTGCTGGTGGTTACAGCGCAGGTCGCTCCAAATCCAGGAGCCTCGTCAGCACCAGAAGCACACACAAGGCTCTGTGTCTTCCCCTGCACAGGTTGCAAACCCAGGAGATGGTGGGCAAATGGTCATGGAGGAGGAGGCTGGCCCTGGGCTTTCCCAGAGCCCCTCTCCTCTCCCCATAGCCACTGACAACCCTGTGGCAAAGCTCCCTCAGCCCTGCCTGGAAGGGCCTGTTGCCCATGCTGGGCAGCCCCGGCTTCTCTGCCTGCAGCTGCAATGTACTGGAAGTTGGTTTCCAGCCAACAGCTTTCTGCCAGCTTGTTTATTCCACCGTTCTGGCCCTGCTGGTACCAGGCTGGGAGCCATTGTGCCATTGCTGGCACCGGGGGCTGTGGGAGCAGCAAGGACAGTCTTTTTAGCAGGGCCTGTTGTGACAGGACAAAGGCTGATGGTTTAAAGCTAAAAGAGGGAGATTTAGACTGGAGAGAAGGAAGGAATTTTTTTATGCTGAAGGTGGTGAGAGCCTGTCCCAGGCTGCCCAGAGAGGTGGTGGCTGCCCCATCCCTGGCACCATCCCAGGGGAGGTTGGCCGGGGCTCTGAGCACCCTGCTCTAGTTGCAGATGCCCCTGCTCCCTGCAGGGGGTTGGACTGGATGAGCTTGAAAGGTCCCTTCCCACCCGAACCACTATATGATTCTCTGACTGTCCTGCTCACAGCCCAGCTCATCAGGGCGAGCCAGGGTCCTCCCCCTGCCCTAGGCATGGGGACTTAAGAGCACATGGTGTGATTTTAAATAAAGAGGTAGGGACGAGGGCAGTGGAGATACGTGTGGGTATGGCAGAAGGGACCATGGAGAGAATAGGCTCCTAATTTGTGAGAGCTAAAGAAATACCTCTTAGATGTTCACTGGTTTGACATAGTCGTTTAAGCCTTAGACAGATGAATTCCTCCTTATTGATCATGTTACATCAATCATTATCAGTTCTGTGCATTTGCTATTTTTGCTCCTCTCATCACAGTGCTGCAGTCCAGTGAGGGACATCATATACCACTAAATGGCACAGACCACTGAATGTACAGCTAGGCAAAAAGTCATTCCCTTCATTAAAATTGGATCCTGCAGTTGTGAAACATTATTACCTTCCTTCTAGTCTCACCTTTCACATCAGATGTCATTCAGTGGCAGCTAAATCTGTGGGAAAAGGGCTCTAACTCCCAAGGCAAGACATACTATTTTCAACATTTCTTTGAAGTTCCCATAACACATGGCAATTCTAAAAGCCATTAATTCCAGTTCTGGTTATGTATCTGTTCTCCGAGCGCAGGCCCTGGGGTCAGCTGATGCTCGCAGTGCCCTCACAATAGCCCTGGTTTTCTGCTTCCCTCCTCGCAGAAGTTACTGAGTTGCACCCTTGATTTCACCAGCAGCTGCAGAGCAGGGCTGCGGCCAGGGCAGAGAATGTCAATCCCAGACTAGCAAAAGCAACTGGGGAATTTCTTCACATGCAGCACCTTCAGTATCCCTCAGGACCCCATTCTGTGGGCCAGAGCCAAGGCTTACGGAAATCAAGGAAATGATCTCCATGGGTTTGAGAAGTACTGGAAGCCATGTGGGTCTTACTCACTCTTTCTAAATGAGAGATGTTTCTTGGGAAAGATTTATGACTCGATGTCGCAGCGTGATGCAAAGGTGGACGGGCTGCTGCGTGTTTGCAGAGCCCTTTGACAGGCTCGGGGGTCTGTACGGAAGAGCCGCGACGTGTTCTCTCAGTTGGCCAAAAACCTCAGAAGTAACCAGGCCTCTGAGCGGCTTCTCCAGGACTCACAGCTGAAAAATCTGCGTGTCTGAACCCATGGCTTAATCCAAAGAGGGAACTTAGTTTTCAGAGTACCAGAGCGCTTGCCTCTCTCACTGCTGTCAGATCAGCTATTCAGAGGACACGTGGAAAAAAGGATGAAAAAGGATTTCAGGACTCTGCTTCTCAATGCAATTTTACTCATTTGCTTTTCAGAAAAGGCTCCTTACGTGAACAGAGCTCTGCTTACCTGACCTGTTTCTGTGTAAAGTTCAGTTACACACCCCCTAATCTTCTCACAACATACAAATCCTCAATTTTTTCTTCTGTTTTGCTGCATTTATTTATATGGAAAGCACTATATGTTCAAATCTACCTTTGCTGTCAACCACTCTGACTAATAAAGGTTGTATGTATGAACCGTAGCACACCCTTTACTTTTCCACGCTCTCAACAACATCATTCCGGTAACAGGCAGAGAAGCTGTGGAGGCAGCTGTCCAAGAGGATGGCTTTGCGCCCCAACAAGCAGCAGCTCAGGATTTCCCCGAAGAGGAACTAGGTCTGGGATTGCAGCAGATGCACCTACCTATGCAAAGTGCCCAGAGCTACAGCCGCACGTTGCCAATCCTGTAGGGAATGCAGAATGCTGGTTTACATCAGAAAAAAACAGCAGTGTGATGAAGTGATAGGACACAGTCGTTTTACTGGCACCAGCTGCTATACAGAACGATTTGCCCCAGCAAAGGGTGTGTGCAGAGTGGAATGGTGACAATGGCAGAGGTCCTGTGAGCTTCCCTGGGGCCAGGGTCTCACCTGGGGGGTTGTGTCTGTCCCAGACCAGCACAGAGTGCCAGATAATCTGGGTCTGCTAGGAGACAGGATTATTTCTCACTAGGCTGGTGTCCAGTCTCTGCCACCACAGAAACCCAAGTGTATGAAAAATAGATCAGTTTTGGCTGATGTATTCTCAAAGAGCTGTCCTTTTGCATGTTTAGGTATTAACTCATGGGCAGCTTCACTCAGAATATCAAATGGAAGAGGCATTATAGGAGACACGAGGCTACCATTACCACAGCCAGTTATTTAGGTAGTTTGTGCACTTTTCTCCCCACAGCAGGTTTGTGGGATAAACCGTTCTGCTTAATCCAAAGGAAAAAAAATCAAACATAATTGTACATCATTTAATTTGATTAGCTACCTTCCCTCAGAACAAATAGCTAAGGTATGGATGTGATGTAAGTCGCAAAGAATCACATTTCTGCCTCTTTCCAGAAAAAAACCCACCAAAACATGAAAGAAAAATGATGGAGCATTGAAAACTGAGCACAGTTACAATTATTGATTTCTTTTTCTATGCTGTCATTTTCTATAGAAAAGAAAATACATGTTGTGCTGCTACAAAGCAGGGAGGGAGCCCCCAGCTGACAGCAATCCCCTTCCTGCCCTCACCAAAGTCATCACATCCAGTGTCTCCCTTCGCTTTGAGAGATGAACCACTGCAGAGTGTCATACAAGAGGACTCAGCTTTTCATGCCAGTGCCACCCGTCCTGGGGCTGGGACAACTGCCAGGTAGCCAACACCTACAGGATATGAGAAATGCTCTGGGGGAGTTAACATGTGCTGGGTGTCACCTGGCTGCATTTGAAAATATATCCATAGAATCACAGAATCGTTTGGGTTGGAAGAGCCCTTTCGGATCATCCAGTCCACCCGCTCCCCCAGCACTGCCAGGGCACCACTGACCCCTGTCCCTCAGCACCACAGCTCCACGGGGGGCTTGGAAACCC
>JANHGN010012878.1:0-15951 GCA_024605025.1 Megaceryle maxima | reverse complement strand
CCAAGACAACAGCCCCTTTAGGCCAGTTGGACTGAAGAGTGCTGTCTGTAAAGCACTACATTGGGACTGCCAGTTCATTTCACCCTGATGGCACTGATTTATACCAGTGCTTGGTCAAGGATTAAGCCCTCCATCAAATTTTAACAGCCCCTTGTCCCTTTAACAGTCCAATTTCAAGCAGGAACCCTTCTTAGCCCCTGGATGTCTCTATGGTAACACAACAAGATCGTTTTGTTCTAGCTCACAGCATCGTGTGCATATTGAAAAGCACAATTAAGATACTTTGAAGTGGAGAGTCCAGATCAGCCAATTCTGAAGCCTTGCAAGAAAAATGATCATGCAAATTAAACCCCTAAAGGTGAATGGCAATGAATGCTTTCAACAACAATACTGTTACAGTATGAGAAACGAGAGCAGAGATCTCAGCAAGGTGCCTCACTCAGCAGCATAAAACCCACTACACCAGTTGCCTTACTTTTTGCTTATCTCAGCAAAATGGCCCGGGACAGAACAGGTCAGACTGACAACAGCGTTTCTGGGTTTTGTAGCTGTTGCTGCAGCACAGCTGAGACCGAGCATAGCCACGGCACACAGAAGTCAAGTCTCCAGGAATCATAACAGGGTCCCTCACACATTAAGAGAAAGGAAATAAAGACGTAGCAGGTAGAGCCCTGAGCTTAGGAGTGAACTAGCAGAGACAGTAATTTAAATGTCTGCTTGCCCTCAGCCTTAAAGGAAAAATGCACCTGACATATTCCCCTAGTGCCTTCTGACTTGTGGTTGGCAGTAGTTTGTCATATCGATCACTTGCTGGTTTCTCCAGAAAACGTCACAAGAGGAGCTTGGTGAAGCTTTCCTCTTTAATACTGGTTTTGCCCAGCTCTTATATCCACATTTCATTAACTGATCACTGGTAAGCTGTTAATAGACCTGGATCTACATTCTGTGTCTCTTTTCTCATTACCCTGTGCCTGTGCTCCTCTGCACTGCATCCTCTGTGCCCTCTTTCAAGGCCGGTGTTATCACACTATGCCTGCATTTCTCTGTACTGTGTCAGTATGAGGAGCAGGGAGTGTGTGACCTCCACTGAGGCTGTCCTTTTGAAAACAGGGGGCTCCCAGAAGTATAGAAGGTAGTTGAGTGTAGGTCAGCCAGAGAGAATATTCTGCCGGGGGAACACATAGTTCTTCAAACCCATCTAGAGAACTACTGAGGATCAGACTTTTAGGAAACCAATTGGAGTTTTGAGATTGGTAGCACAAATTCAACTCAATGTAGCTAAATTAAGCCCTTAATAATAAATTCACTTTTTTTCTTTATCTGCATGTTCTTCAAAGGCATGTGCTGGACCAGCCTATGGAGGGGGCTTCATTACCAGTGGGCCCTCATGAAATACTTCTGAGAAGTCCTAGTTACCGTCCCCAGCATTATTCACACTGTCTAGACACATCTAAAACTGATCATAGATCAGATCCAAGTTTTTTAGCTGAATTTTTACCAAAGTGTTTTACTTCACATTGCATCTTTTTGTCAAGTGATTCCAGTTTGAGCTTCTCAAACACAGAAAAGGTTTGAAAGTTGTCTTCATTTTTTTTCTTAAAGCTTTTAATTCAAAGTGTTGCCTATGAGGCAACTAAGTTGATCAAAAAAAGTAATGTAAAAAAAAAATTCTTACTTAATAAATTTGCAAATGAACAATTTCAACAGGGTCAACATTCATTTCAGTCTAGTTTGCTCAAGGCTTTGACTAGCCAGTTCTTCAAAACCTCCAAGGACACAGACTCCACAAGTCCTATGAGTTTCCTATTCCAGTCATTAATTATCCTCAGCAAAAAGGGCCTGCCTCCCTCTTCTTGATGACTTTGACATATGCATTGGAAGACAGGTGTTTGCTCAACTGACCCTGCTCTTCTCCAGGCTGAAGAAGCCCAGCTTCCTCAGCTTCTCCTCCTTTTCTTGTGTGGTAGTGAGTCAAAGCCTCTACATCACCACAACAGTATTTGATCTCAATCTGACTTAATCAGTAGAGAAGAGCAAGCTCATACTGACAACAAGGCATGCTAACCAGCCCAAACTTTCAGAGTGGTACCTGCACTAACATAGTTTAACAATTTAAAATATATGTAGGACCAGAAAGGTCTAAGTAATTTCCCTGGACATGCCACTGTTTGAAAGATATTGCAGGTACCATTAAATTTGTGACAGGGTGCATGCACACTTGTGTGTAAGGTTATCTTTGGACATCTTGCATGAACTGATCCTACCTCCAGCGGCTCAGGGCACCTTTTTCTGAGGTTATCCTCCCCCACCCATTCAACTCTGAGTTTAACACAGCACAGATTTCTTCTGAGTATAGAAATATCTGCTCCAGTTACCAGGGATACTATGTTCTATAATGGTTTCCAGGAAGTGTTATCTCCAGAGATGAATCCTCCCAAAAGAGAACAAAGCAGCTGGCTTTCACTAGGAAGTCAAAGACAAGCAGCTATAAACCAGCTTTTTCAGAAGCATCTCATGAAATAGATCTTGATGTTGCAAAAGAGAAGAGCACAGCCCTTATCTTACCTGTACCAGAAAGAGCCCAGCGCTATAGAGCAGATCTTGACCCTCCTCAGACAAACACTGTTGATTCTTTCCCCCTTAGCTCCATTCCTCATTACTCACATGTTACTAGTAAGAAAAATCAGAGGACTGTGAAATGATGCATTCATGCTGTTGGATTGAAAATGTAAAGCTTTCCCCATTGGATTAAGTAAATGCAGCGAGTAACATGCAATCAAGGGCCAGAATATGCCTTGGCCTGCAGCCCAATAAATTACTCCTTGAGGAGCTGGCATCTCACTTCCATACAAATATAGCTCTCTGCTCATTACTGATCCAGTCTGAAATACTGGGGAAGACTAGAGGAAAACAGACACCTGGCAGACACACTAAGTTATTTCCCTGCATACTGATTTATGCAGCGATACTTCCTAAATCACTAACAAGGGGAGCACAAGCTGTGCAGTGAGCAGTAGCCCCAAGGTGTGATGCAGATGTGCATGGCAGAGCTCCTACAACAGCCTCACAAGTTGTACAGGTAGAGGTATAACAGCAAAGTCTTCAGTGCAGTTACAGCAATGAGGGGTTTTGATGGACATCCACTTTGCAACCATTTGGCAAGAGGTCCTTCCCCACAGTGTAAGGGGGCAACAGTTCTGTTCAAACCTGCTTTCCCTAGGCTGCTTGGTGTTGAGAGATGGGTCTACAGTAAGCACAGCTAGTGCACTTACAGGAACCAGGAGCTCCAGCCTAGCTAACTTTCCTAGTCACCTTGGTCATGCTTATAATGAAATAGTTATTTCTTTCTCCTTGGACCAGACTATTTCCTTTACACATTAATTCCCCTACTTTTCTATAGTCCTGTGTTACAGCTTCAGCCCAACAGAAGACAGGAACCCACATAACCCTCATAAGTAAATTTTCACCCTCTGGTGACCCTCCACCTAAAAAACATATCATCTACAGCATCACCGGACATCCACCTTTGCTTCTCCTGCCCCCTTAAAGAACCTTCCTCAGATTATTTCTCCTTGGAATCAAACTTGGCCTCCATCAGGGAATGGCTGCAAAGCCAGAAACTGGGACATTCATGGAAATAGCCAAGAATTCATTAAGCTTGAAAATTTCCATAGCCTAATATTTGACTAGTGAGCAAGCAGCATGGTATTCTAAAATAGTCTCAACATTTTTTGGGTGCACTTTCTCTCTTCCACACATTGTATCTTTATTTCTGTATGTACAGCACCAAGCACACTACAGCTGACATTCAAGTATGGTATTCCTAGACTCTACAGCTGTAAAAATAAAGAATGTGATATGCCTAATTGAAGGTGTGATCCAGGCTATAAATTATACAGTCCTGTCAAAACTGAATTAATCATGTACCTTTCACCAACTCAGCTGTACTCTACCCATTAATCCATCTTCACTGAGATGTATTCTAGTGTTACAAATAACTCATCAGTTTCAAAGCCATTTCTCCCCAAACTATCCCCACTCAGGACAGACAAGACTCAGATACAGCCTTGGGCAAGTGATGCTTTTCTAGGCATAAAAACCCTGTACAACAAAAACCCTCTCATCTTTAATGCCTGATAGTCATGAAGGGGATAGAAATGGGAGCTTCATGCTATTAGGGAAGGGCAATTCCCAGCAGCACAAAGGGGACACATGTCCTGAAAAGACTTGATATTTTAATGCTGTGACTTTTTGTGCAGAGAAATGCATTTGAGTCAGTTTTAAATTGTTGCACAGCTAATTCCCTTTGAGTTCTGCACAGTTGGACTCTTTGAAATGGAGGCAACTTTGTTCACAGTAGTAGTATTGTTGTAGTTGTGAAGGCTTTAGGCTGTAGCTGAGACAAAATTTGTAGGGAAGGGAATTAATTTTTGTTACATCAGCTAAGAGATAGGGGAAAAAAAATATCAGACAATCTTTTAGGCATGCAAAGTCTTCAATATTAAACAAAAAATATCTAGATCTGAACACTAGGGAGCCAAGGAAGAAAGAATTCTTCCAATAAACATTTTAAGCTTACTAAATTATTCCAGTGGTTTGGGTGTTCTGTTTTGTTTTGGTTTTTTCAATAGCAGTTGGCATGCAATGGGCTAAAAAGTTTTCAGGTCTCCTTCAAGATGAGCCACATAAACAAGTTGTACTTTAGGACACATGAGGAACAAAGCCACTCCCAACCCATTCCAAAAGTTTCTGGCATACAACTTGCTGCCATCCACACATCACACCATAGCATCCCATCTGATAGCAGGCACTTGCAGGTTCCTCTTAGCTGAGAGAACAAATGGTTATACCCAAGGAAAACTGCTGCTGGAATTTAGTTAATTTGTTTGGTTTGGTGTTATTTCCCTCAAGCTGTTTCTAAAAAGAAATGCAACAAGTGATGACATGAAGGGAAGTATTAAGTACTGAAGAAGTTAAAAAAGAAGCTAAAGTAGTAGAATGTCATAGCTTCAGCTGGAAGCAAGCCAGGACTGTCAGCCATAACTTTTACAGTGGTTGGAAAGTACACAACATACATAATTTGATGTTTCTCCAAAAGAGGGCAAGCTCAGCACTCCCTAACCCATTGCAAAAAGGGTTTACTCCTCACAGTCAATAATGGCAGAAAGAGTAACAGCTATTACCAAAATAACATGCTTTTAAGAGGAGAAGGCAAGAGGTACTAACTTAGGAAGATCAAGTATTACGTGTACCCACAGGCAATCTGTGCCAGAAGTTTTTTGGCCTCTTCTAAATGTAAGATATTAGCAGTCACTGCTAACTCTGCATCCCTTGGGCTCTGCTGGCCTCTTACACCACAAAGGGAGGAGATCATCTCTAAGCTGAATTAAAGTCTAAGAGGCCTACTAGAGCCAGATAAAGGTAGTAGTAAGAGGTCACCTTCCTCAGTGCTTTAGACACTATAAAACATTTTCAGGCTGACTGGGAAAGCAATGCCCTAACTTGGGGCTCAGACGGGTCTGCAACAGGCACATCCAGCTTGGTCATCAGTGAGTGCCAAATAAATACAGTAAAATAAAGCAGAACAGAGTCCCCCAGCAGCTAATATAGAGAGAAAGCACTTACCTACTTTTTCTAAATGCAGATGGTATAGTGACACTTTCTGGGATAGAACAACAACATCAAAACCACTACAGGAGCCAAACCTTTTTTTTTTTTCTTTTTTCTTTTTTTTTTCTTTTTTTCCCTGGTATTTAAGCAGGCCCAACAACAGGGCATGACCCAACCTAACTTCATAGTTGGCCCTATTCGTATAGTAATGACATCAGCAAGACTGCAAAGGAAGATTTGAGGCCCTGTTGCTTGTCTCTATTAACAGATTTTCCTCATTTAGCTCTCACAAGTTTCCTAGCAACATCTCTGCATGTACATTAACACATATATTAGAACTTGCTCAGGCACCTGTAGAACAGTTAGGGTTGAAAAACTTTGCTTTCATGTTGACTCTGAGGGGAAATCAATTTACTTCAAGAAGCAAACCCCTTCAAGGCAGCAAAGGCTACCAACACTCTCATGACACGTCCATGAAACCATGGAGCTCTCTTAGTAAAGGCAGAACCCGCTGCATCTGATTTCATTATTGGCATTTTCCATGTGAGGAAGGCAGTGGGTTATCCTCTCCCTGTAGCTTTCAAAGAAGGAATGTCAATACACGGAATAATGCTCCGAATAACACATAAAAATGTCTGTGTAAGCAAAGGGTGAAAAGAAAGTGTGAAAAGAAGCAGCAATTCACTTCTACACAACCCATGTCAAACCCTCCATGTGTCTAATATCTGCCTGTTTGGGCAGCTGGATGCTACTCTTATTTCTCACTGCCCAAGATAGTGGCTTTCTTGCCCAAAGCAGCTATAGGACAGGTTCACCTTCCCCAGAACCATCTCAGTGGATCCATCATGAAGGAGGGACTCGTCCTAGTGTGCCAGGTGGGTTCAAACTTCAGGCTTCATGCACCAACAGTGTCTGCACACCAGGGAGATGAGGATTCACCAAGCACCCAAAGCAAAACCTCATCAAGTCGCAGGAAGGAGAAACTCCTCTTTGTTATATCTCAGTTGCAGTAGTGACACAGGGATAAATAACACCCCGGGCTCAGGCAGGGCAGAAATCATGCCAAGTTCCTCATACAATTAATGTATATCAGCACCTCCCAGGAGTAGCAGATCAGCAGCATTTACCTACCACATTTGCCATGTGAATAACACAGAGCTGTATAACTGTCTTGGACTGAAAACACTTGGAGGCTTACAGATAAACAAGCAGTAGTTGAGATACCACTCAAGGTCAACAAGGCAGTCTTGAGGGCTTGGAAGTCACAAGACTCTCTGTCTTCTCCACCCTGTGCTCCATTTCCCTTCTCTGCAGGAGTAATTTGAACCACAATTTTTCACTTGTCTGGAAAGTGATTGGGAGCATACTTTGAAGCTAAAGCCTACCCTGCATCTTGCCCTGCTGAAGCTTCATGTGGTAGAGACGTGTATGGTGCAAGAAAATTGCCTTGAGCTGAAATGCATGGTTTAGGGAGAGTGTTTTGCTTCTGAGGCAAAGACAGCCTTGTCTTGCCTGCTGCTTAAAAAGGAGGTCAAAAGAAACAACATGATTTGCTGCTGCCTTTCATAGGGGTTTTCCAGCCCTGGGAAAAGATAAAGCCAGTGTGCAGAGCTCCTCCAGACTTGGGGGGAAGCCAGTGCCTCACAGGGTCATGCCTAGCAGTGGGGAACCAGAGCAAAGCCACCACCGGGAAGCATGAGTCTCTCTGATTAATGCTCTCAGGCTGCCTGTTGACAAAAGCAGCAAGAGGATTTGTAATGCCTAAGCTTATCATCATCACACTTAGACAAAATCCCTCTCCAAGAAACAGTGTAAATAAGTAAAGTTTTACAAGTTAACGGACTCTCCTAATTGAGTAACCCTTGTAAATTAATAACTTTGAAGCAAATGTGCAAAGACTCTGCTGACTTTCTGGAAGATGTCTAATAAGGTCCAGGTTTACTAAAGCACCCAGAGGAGCTGGACCCCGAACCTTATCATAATTTGTTGAGACACTAATGATAGCTAACTTCTAGTGGTTTATTCAAAAGCATGAGTTCAGGACAGGAGAACCATCAGTAGGTCTTCCCTCCTCACCCAGCCAGAGGTTCTAGTCCTTCCACTCCTACTACCTTGCAGTCCCACAGTGAAGAGGGGGAGGGGGTCTCTCCTTCCTTCAAGAAGATCCAGTGAAAAAACATCCTTGGAGCACCTTTCAGAGCTATTGCAGAAAATCTCAGGGGTTCATCGGTGTATTGTTGTTCCTGCCTGAGGATTCGACCACAGAGACCACATCCTCCCACTCTGAGCAAACACACTTAATAGTTTAGCCCCAGTAGGTGAAACATGAAAAAATGCTTGATTTCTATTGCTATTTCTGTTGCACTTTTTCCTTTGCCTTCCCTGTTCCAGCCCTTAACAGCTTGATGTCCCTGAGGAGAAGCTGTGATTGGGTGAATAATGTAGATTGAATATACTTTGTTGTTGTATGTACTTCATCTTTCTTTGCTCATGGACATTAACAGCAGTTCCTGCTACTGCATTCACTATTTGAACCTATTAGGACATCCACACTGTATTTATTTGGACGTTAATTGCTGTGAATATTCACATGCCTTCAGTCACGTTGCTTGGAGCTTGCCCACCCATAACATTGTGTTGGTGTTACATGCATTTAGATGAAGGCCACCCGCCTTTGCTCATACTCTGTAGGATTGGAAACAGCTTATGATGATCCAAGTTAAGTCTGTAAGGAAATTATGAATTAAAAAGCACATGCAAGCCACTTTTATACTGGCATGAGAGAGCTCAGGGAGGAGTTTGCGCTGCTCTAACCAGCCCAATGCAAGGTCATGAGTGAGGAAGGCCTCAGGCAGTGGAGAGGTGCCTTATCTCAGGTTCAGCCATGCCAGTGGAAGAGCAGATGTACCTTAGCTTGTTCTCACTGCCCCTACGAGGATGGAGGGCCTACACAGAACTGCTGTGAGACCAGTTCACAGGAACAAGCAAACCAGTTAAAGCCATCAGAATGGTTGATGTCAGCTAAGCTTGAGGATTTTGCACAACTTGGATGAGGGAATGAAACTTGCACAGTTTCCCTGGCAGATTGCACAGGGCTGGAAACTTCCAACAGGGCAGCAGTGCCAGTGAGCTGGGGTGGCCATCTTTTCCATTACTACAGCTACTTCTGCTCACCTGTGGAGGCTTCCAGTAAAGGCAACTGGTATCACCACCTGACCAAAACCTGTCTGAATGCCAGTGCATCCCACACCACTTGTGGCAGTTGCCTGGGTAACCCTGTGCCTAGATTGATCCCTGAGTGGCCCCAGGGCCTGGAGTTTGCTGGTGTGAACAGGTTCACAGTGTGAACAGGCCTGACAGTGCAGAGCAGCTACTGCCATCATGATGACCAAATCCAGCACCTCTGCTGCAGGCAGGCCTTTGTCCCCTGTGGAGTGGCACACCCCAACAAAAACATCCTTTTTCCTCCTCTCCACACTCCTCTCAGAGTTACTGATCTCTCCTCTGCTTCTTGGTGTAACACATCTCATGGTCTGCTCCCTTGAGGAGTCCCAGAGAAGCAGCCCTGCACTGAGCCCAGTGAAGACATCAGGAGCGAGACCTCCAATGCCTGCAACAGGACATGCAGTCTGTGTGTTCAGAAGAGGAGAAATATATTCCTTCTATGCTACTAGAAGCCAAACTTACTTGTAAGCTTGTCAAGCCAGAGATACCATGCCATGGCAAGTTCTTGTTCTTAATATTTAAATATGAATAACATCCCTTTGGCAAGTAAGAGCCTGTCTGTGGCAGAACAAAGATACTTTCTTTTTGCCAATGCATAAAGCAGAAGCAAAATTTTACTTGCTTGCATCCAAAAACAAACAGCACAAAACATGCTCCTGAACTTTGAGTGATATTTAAGTGTCAAAGTCAGTTCTCTGTAAACACAATTCTATTCCAGGCTTGTGGCATCTGCAGACTTAGAAACTAGATGTCCCACAGGAGACCACAGTGGAGGAGATGCTCATATAGGGGGAAATTTATATTTATAATGCATCTGCATTGTGCAGCTGCACTGTGTATTATTACAATAGTTTCTCATTTTATTAAATCAGATCACTGCAAAAAGGAAAGAGCTGTAATGGAGCATCAAAATATGAAGGTTCTTTCCTTTAAGAAAAAAAAAAAAGCCTGAAAGCTGCTGATAAATTCAACAGAATTGATTGGTGTATGAAATCATTCAAGTCAATAGATATAAAGGTGAAGGAAGTGATGAGAAACAGCAGCTGAAGGTGCTCATAGATAGAATAAAAGAAGATAAGCTACTCAGCAGTGCTTCTCTCTTCCCCAAGGAGCTCAACTAAGTCCCAAGAGCTCCTTGCAGCCTTATGCTTCAGGGAATGGGGACTTTAAGCCAAGCCAAATCCCAGGGCTGTCCTAGCTCTCACGAAGGTCCAGCCACGCCAGTTGCTGCTAGCTAGACCTCCTGCTGGGCTTGTTTGGAGAATGGTTCCTTGCTGTCCTCTCAGTGGATCTCAGTTCAAGGGGATTGTGCCATTAATGGGTGGCACAGGTCACCTTCTTCTACTCACAACCATCCAGTTCCCCACCGGGAAAGCAAATCAAACTTCTCGAGGAAAGTGAGGCACCTCACAATCCCGGCTTCCCTGGTTTTCATGCTACCAGCTGGTCTAATTTCTCTTGACATTTCTTCCGTAACAGCAACTGCAACGTGTCAGGATTAATTAAGCCAAACAGTGGGCAAGTCTCAAAGGAGAACACACATCTGCTGTGATGTGTTCCCACCTAAAAGCCAAGGAGCCTTTCGTGGCATGGGAAGAGGAACAGGGAGAAGGAAGCAGGAACAGTGATGCATCTTCTAGCAGAAGGAGAACAGTGAGCAGCCTCGAACTGGTAGGGTACAGATGAACACCAGCATGACTGTGGCACTCCAGCCTGGGAGCGAGTGCTTTGCACCTTTCTATTTAGCTGTTCAGTCTCCAGTGATTTCTGCAATGAATGCATTAGAGGTATAGCAATAAAGTCACTTCTCCACAGATCCAAACATGGGACAAAGTTTGTTGGAAGATTTCCAGCAAGAGGGTCAGAGATGGATACATGTCTGTGCTCTGGAGATAGGGTTGACCCTCCATGCATAACCCGGATGGTGGCCTAGCACTGAGGAGCACAGATATGTTTCCCAGTCTCAGGCTTGGAAGGAAAGTGGATCCTCAGTATAACTAATAGCTAATACAGTCAGTGATGGCAGCATAAGATGTTAAGTGCATAGTAGTTGCTTTTCACAAAGTCACCTCTCCCTTCCTGACTGTGGCTGGAAAAGGGGTTTGCACAAGAGTGTGTGCAGTAGTAAAGGATGTTCATGCCTCCTGATAGCTACAATAACTAAGTGCTGGCACAGTATCCAGTCATTCACCTGGGCCCCTCTCCTAGCTGGAAGGTGAAATGTATCACAGAATCACAGAATGTTAGGGGTTGGAAGGCACCTCAAAAGATCATCTGGTCTGACGCCCCTGCCAGAGCAGGATCACCTAGATCAGGTAACACAGAAACATGTCCAGGTGGGTTTTGAATGTCTCCAGAGGAGACTCCACAACCCCATGGGCAGCCTGTTCCAGTGCTGTCACCCTCACAGTGAAAAAGTTTCTCCTTATGTTTACATGGGGCCTCCTGTGTTTCAGCTTGCACCTGTTGCCCCTTGTCCTGTCATTGGATGTCACTGAGAAGATCCAGGATCCATCCTCCTGACACTCACCATTTACATATTTATAAACATACATGAGGTCACCCCTCAGTCTCCTCTTCTCCAAGCTAAAGAGATACAGCTCCCTCACCCTTTCCTCATAAGGGAGCTGTTCCACTCCCTTGATCATCTTTGTAGCTCTGCACTGGACTCTTTCAAGCAGTTTCTTGTCCTTCTTGAACTGAGGGGCCCAGAACTGGACACAGAGAGCGTAGATCAGGCCCTCAGCTTAGTGGGTCTATATAGCACTCAGGTCATCAATATCATCACCAGAAGATGACCTTTAAAAATGCCTGGGATGTTCTCACTTCCCCTTCTTCTTTTTAGTTGTTTCTCTCAATTCCAGCCCTGCTTCCAAAGCTTTCATCCTTCCAGCAGTCAGATGAGGAGCCACATGTCGAATCCTCTTTGCTTCCAGTTCAGCATTAATTCACACAAGTTGAGCCCTGTCACTTTGACCAAGACAGCAGGTGGCTTAGTAATAAGAGAAATTCCCACAACTGTCGTAATGTTTTAAGGCAGGAAAGGTATATTTTAGTAATAAAAAGAAGCTGTCTCAGTAACTGGCACTACATGTAGGATAGACATGTCATAACATCCTGTACAGACATTGTTACCTAAATACTAGTGTTGGTTGCTTATCAGAAATCTGATTCATGAATCAGCCTTCTGCTTGACTGACTCTCTGTGTGATGTCATTGTATGTGAGTATCTGGATAACCATGGAAATGATAGTCTAAATGTCTTCTAATTTTAGCAAAGATTTATATTTGTCCAAAAGACTTCACTAACTATATTTATTATGATGCTCTTCAAATTAATCCTCTCATTAGAGATCACAGAGAGGGATCACTGCATAACAAAGGAGGACAACTACAGACAGCAACAAAGAATTCACTGCAAAGCCTGTAACTTATTAGTCAAAACTGTTATTAATAACTTTCAAGAAAATCTACTGGGAGACAAACAGGATTGAGGCACAATTCATGTACAGAGAAGAGTGTTACATAAGCACCGAGTGATTGAGCCCACTTTACTAGGTAGTAATACTGGAACAACAGCCTCTGAGCTGTGTGGTACAGATGTTACACTACAGGATGTTAAAGGGTTTGACCTTATTTGTCATACTCTGCATTCTTCAAGAGGTAAGACAAAGTCTCAGATGAGATACCAGCCATATTTCTGCTCCCTTTCCATCAAAACAAACATAGCTATTTGGCAGAAGGTGCACCAATCAAGCCAGGCTGGGTATAGGAGAGGATGAAGAATGCTTGCAGGTCTCTGGTTTTAAATATACATGATGTTCTTGCAAACACCACGAGCAGTAGATTCTCTCCCTGGCACAATCCTGATGTATATTGGTCTATGTGTTATGCAAACAGATATTATAACGGTCTGTACAACCAATTCCAGTAAAGCCATTGTGCTCCAACATCTCTAGATATACCTGGGTTACAAAATTCACTCCCGACTCCAAATCCATGTCCTTCCTTGCCACACAACTGATGAAGAGCTTCATTTCTGACAAGGTCCATAATGAAGAGGCACTATGTCTCCAGAGACATAGCAAACAATTCTCAAGGTCACTGTATGTCCTTAGGCATACTCCATCTGCATCTACACCCCACATCTTATTGCACTTTAAGCCTGTCCACATGGTAAGTGGTTTTCTAATACCAGCCATAATTTTGCACCCAGTTGGCATGTGGAAGGCTATATTAAGCCCAGACGATTAATGCTGTCTTTGCTGAGAAGCAAGAAAATAGTCTCTGTGCTATTATACTCCGTCAGCTTTCCCAAACACTTCAGGCAACTAATTCTGAGGACTTTTCACTGAATTGACATAAAATGCATCCTTCCCCTCTTGTTGCTTTTTAAATGCTTTAGGTTATTTTTATACTGCAGTCTCAGAGGTCATTGGCAAGAGCATGCTCTGCCTCCCACCAAGCACTCGAAGAAATTTATGAAGACAGTCAGGTCCCATTTGTTCTGGTCATCCTCAGTGGGTTTACATGACAGCATAATACGAATGAGTATCAAATTGTTGTTTGTCATCAGGAGTCCCCTGGGTCTGTCCATGGGGAGGTGTTTTGGAACAGACACAGTGATTACTGATTTCAGTAGATACAGGAAGAAAATGTAGTTGCTGGTAGATGTGAAACGGAAGAGAGGTGGCCTGGAAAGAATTAAGAAAGCTCTAGAAAATGGATCAGAGGAAGACCAGGAGAAGAAGTAATCTGTAAAATAGGCACGGTGGATAAAAAGTTTGAGAGAGATACATATTTATATATATATATATATATATATATGTATCTTGACTTCTGTGGCTGAATGTTTTGTGAACACACTATTCAGAAGACGTTCCAGCTCAGGACTCAGTTTCCAGGTACTTTCTACATCTTCATGGTGTGAATTGGAGAGGAAGGACTGGTCTTAAATACTAAACTGATACTCAAGGAATCAGAGATTATGCTTTTGTAACCACATTTTACAGGAGCTTGCTATGACTATTGACTGACAAGGCACACACCAGTGTGAGGTTTGCAAGTCAGGAGTGAGCTAAATTATGTGCACTTACAGCCAGTAGGATATGCAGGTGTCTAGACTATAGGTAACTACATATGAACTAGGGGCCAAAAGTCTGCTTATAGCCAGAAAAAAAAAAAAAAAAAAGTGAGTCTACACTGGCTGCAGAGTCTGGAGGGCCATTCAGCTGACCAAATGTGTCTAGTTCAGAAAGAGCAGTACAGTTCTCCAAACTGTGCTGTCTGCATGGACTGGATCACTGCTGACTGCAACGTCACAGCTTTCCACTCTCACATTTAAGCAATGGAATTGGAGCTAAATCTTGCTGTTGGAAAGAAGTTTTGGAAATTCACTCACTGCCAAAGGCCAAGGTGAAACATGCTTCAGTCAGTGCATGTCCCATTGGCCTTGCCTTACCATTGTGTCCTGTTTTTCTTGTAGGTTGCCCTGACTAACACTAGGTATCTGCCTTCAAAGTGTCAATTGCAAACACTGCATGCCCTGATATCAAACATGTAGGTTCCTCTTTTGCAGACTCAGGTTGCTTTATAACAACATAATCAGTGAGCTTTTAGTTTCTCTGACTCATGTCATCCAGGTAATGGGGCTTCAGCAATTTTGAACAAAAATCAGTCTGAGGGCAATCAATCAGACCATTGATTTGTATGCACAAAATGAGATGTTGCCACACTGCAACATTTTGACATCCACTAAACAAGTGATACAGTGGTAAAGAAGGGAGAACTGGCTGTTTAAACTCCCTTCTGTAGATAAATTGTCTCAGCAACATTTCTCCTGTCCACAGAGTTGCCATTTCTTAACCAATAAGAACTTTCCATATGGATGCTGCATTTTGCTGGCTGTTTTCCCATAAGCTTTGTGAATAGGCAGTTCCAGTGGTGCAAGCTCCTCACTTGGAACAGAGAGGGTGTTTGTTGAAAGCTGCTTTTAAGTCAGTTCAATCCCTCTTGGATCAAATGATGTTTGGGAGACAGAAGACGTTCTGTTGCAGCAGTCTGAACAAAGTTACTCGTTTTACTGTAGTTTGCAATGTCAGCATAGTCACGTGCAGAACACAGCCAACAAAAGGATCCCTATCACTGCTGTTGTGCACCACTGTTTCAGTAGGAATCCTAGAACCAGGGTTAATTCCTTGGTGTCTAACCTTCAAAAAAGGCCAATGAATAGGGTGTTTAAATCTGATATCTCTATGTCTGATCCTTAGATTTTTTTTTTTCCTATGGAAAGAGCTACCACCATACATTCTACAACATCCAAGTGGCTACATTTTCTAGTCATGGAAAATTAATTTCCGATAAGGCTAAGTTTCCTATGCAGAAAACAGGAAAAGAGTAGTAAAAATATTCTCTTGCCATTCAAGATGTCCTAACATTGGAAGTAATCACATACTCAGTCTTATTTTGGACAAAGTCCAGGACCCCATCCTCCACTCTTGCTGGATTGCAGGAGTACCTTCTCAGCTCAAGAGCTTACTGATGGAAGTTCCTAAGGGATAAGGTATTTTATTTCTGAAGATGGTTGCCTTTACCATTCTCTTAAATAACACAATAGAAAGTTGAATATGATCGATTGTCTCTTTTTTTTTCATGCAGATCACACCCAGTTTCATGATTTATACAAATACAGAGTAGCCATTTGCCTTGTAAGACAGATGAGCATTATGGAGATCTTTTCTTGAATGTTGTTGGAAAGCTGAAAGGCTGTTTATTACAAAATCGATGCTAAGGCTTCATCAAAGAGGGATGAAATAATCTGTCCTCCATCTCCTGGCTGGATAGGAAAATATACTGACAAGGTAGATAATGACAATGAAATGCTGGAATAGTTCCTCAGTTTGGGGAGTGCAGAGCCTCTACCACTCAGACGTTTTGGGAACAGGTTATACAGCTGGCAGGAAGGACACTGGATCCCTTTACTGGAACGTTGTTACCAAGGATGAGGAAAAGGCTGAGGTACTTAATGCTTCTTTGCCTTAGTCTTTAATAGTCAGACCAGTCATCTTCATGGTATTCAGTCCCCTGAGCTGGAAGATAGGGATGGAGATCAGAACA
>JANHGN010012877.1:0-48658 GCA_024605025.1 Megaceryle maxima | reverse complement strand
ATATTGTAAAAGCCTATACATTTTTAATATTATTTTATAAGACATGTTAAGAAAAGCATGTCTCCTAGAGATGAAGCTTTCCCTTCTTCAGCTGTTGAGGAGGGGATTTATTAAATACAAGCAGATTTGGCAATCATTTTTATCAGGTCACGTTGATAACACATACCATGATTTTTTCATCTTTGAAGCACTGCAACCTGTTTTATTATTCATTTATCTGTATTTTTTTTTCATTTAGTTACTTTTTTTAGATGGAAGAGAGGATCTGTTCAAGTCAAATATATACTTCTCTGCTTCTTGTGAGGAATATTCAATAAAGAGAAGAACAAAACCATGAAATCAACATTTAAGCAGAAGATGCAAGAAGCCATAATACAGTGAAAGCTGTGAATGGTGTAGGAATTGTATTATAATGAACTCATTTGGTCAAGCTAGGAGGGACACAGACAGTGAAGAGGGCCTCAGTGGCTAAAGTGAAAGCAGGGAATTCTGGAGATCCAGGTTTATGTCTTTGCTAGGCTGTAACATTTTCTGTGATTCACTGGCAGAGTTGTAAAAGTATATTCATAGAAGGAGGCATATATCCCACACCTGAACAATATGGAAAAAAGGCAAACTTTGAATTCAGTAAGAAAACATTGTCCATTTTGTGAACTGAGGCAGGGTTTACATGGAAGATGACTCTTCGGTTATGTTAGGAAAATTGTAGGATGTGAACACAAGGTTCAGAAGGTTTGCTTTGGTGAGTTTTGGCTCAGATACAGTTTGTCAAAGTTTTTCCACCAAACCTACTGTTAAATTCTGACAAACTTTTAACTCAAAAATCCTAATATACCTGAAACAATGTAATTCTCCATCTTTCTCACAGATTGCTGAATGTTTGCAAAGGCATTTGGCCTGTGCAGTTAACTTCTGGCACAACATAGTATAGAGTCTTCAGATGGGAAATATTGGTCAGTTTTTATAGTTGGCTCTGCTACCAATTAAATCTGCAATATATTAGGAAGATTGTTAACTATTTTCAGTGATGTCATGTTGAGTCTTGGTTGTGTTCTGTAGTTGCTTTTGAAGTGTAGATAGATGGTGAGCCTTAGCCACCAGATATGGGTGGAGTGGTTGAGCTTGCAGGCTGTACTTCTCAGGGATACATTTTATCAGACTTACATAAAAGAAAAAAGGGCAACGTGAGCAATACTTAGGGTAGCACTTCAATTTGTATTTCAGGGGCATATGCATTGGTTAGTGAAAGATAATTGCTATTCTTTGCTCTTTTTAATATTTTAATTAGTTGTACTTAGCTATATGGATCAGTATTGACTAAACACATGGCAGTTTTGTAATTGAGTTACTGCAAATTTTTGTAAGATATTTTTCCAGAGGAAATACCAGTTCCTTAATTCTGAGTAACACCCATCTTTATGTCCCGCTTCTCATGTACAAGAACATTATGTGTGAGTTCTCCCTACAGAGATGAATGATTTCTTCCTATATAAGTGATGCATTTGCATGAGTTAGATGTTGTTTAACAGTTCATTGTGAAACAAAGCTAAACGTTTTGCTGACTTGATCAGAAAAATGGAATTGTTCTATAAGGTGGAAGGCATGGAGAGTAAGAGCATTGTTATCAAAATTGCTGAGGTGTTTTGGAGATCGGTCTTTACAGATGCCTGGCGACACCAGTAATGTTAATTTGATTTTTTTCCTCTCTTCCCCCACAAACACTTCTTCCCACTTCATCATTACATTATTTTTGCATATCAGGGATCTTCTACTGAATTATTACAGGAAAATCATTAATGGTTTAACTACTGTATTTCTGTGCTGGACAAAAGAACAACAAACGTCTAGCTGTGTCTGGCCAAGACCCAGGATGTGCTTGAAGCACATGACAATGTTGGCTGAATTAATTCCAGAAGATAGCAGTTGACACGTGTTTAGTCTGCTGTGATCATGGACAGGCAAGCGATTTCACCATCCAGTTAATTGCATTGGAAAAAGATGCAGGATAAACAAGTGAGCTCTGTTGCTTTATCTACCTGAAATGCACGTTGCCTATAGCCTTGACAGGAGAAAGTTGCCTTTTTGGGATTCCTTCTGAGGCTTTTGAGGTTTGAAAAGGTCTTATCTGCTGTGTTAATAACTTCATAACGCAGAGCTGGATTTCAGCCTGGTTCCTTACACAGAGTAATGTCTGATCTTGAAAAAATATATACAAGATTTTATTTTGCTTATTCCCAAGCAATAAGCAATCTCTAAAGTACTTAAACCAAGAGAAAATTCATAGAGTTACAGCTTTATAAGTCTGCTGCATATGCTTTTTGTTCTGCACATGCACCATGCTGATGTTGTGCAAGCTTCTGAATTTGGCAAAGCTGGTTCTGAAACAGGAGTGTAGGACAGATTGTGTTTCACCTTCACCATGTAACTTTAAAAAAATAAACCTTCGGTTACAGGAGTTTAACGTGAAAAAATAGTTCTGAGTAATCCTTGTGGTAATTGAAAATGTTGGCATAGTAGACTATTTTGGCCCTGAAGTAGCTATGGGGTGATAGCCATGATAATGAGCTGCAGTGCTTTTTAAACTGAGTTTGGCACTAGATGTTGAGAAGGACCTCCTTCTCTGCTGTGAAACTTGTTAGAGCTAAACCCCTTATATCTTAAAATATTTTTCAAGACTTATCAAGATAAGTACTTACCTTGGTTTTTATGAAGATTGGAGTACTGCAAAGATTGGAGAGTACTGTTCTTTCAAGCCAAGAGTATTTGTATTTAAAAGAAGGACACTGTGCTTCCTGCATTAGTCTGGCAATCTCTGAATCAGGAAAGGGTTTCCTAGAATATGCAGGGAATCCTGGACAAACAGAGCATTGTCAAATTGATAAGTGAAGTGTGCTAGAGGATTTGAGTGCTCCTATAAATAGGAAAGCAACCTGAAAAAAATACATTAAGACCTTGAGGGGAGAGGATCTCAAAGGAAAAATCTAATCAGGAGATGCTGAAGAAAAGTGATACATTTGAAATGGCAATTAACTAAAAAAGAAAGGTCAAGGGAGAGAAAAGAAAAGGCCTGTTAGGAAGAGGTTTTTAGTTTGAAGACCACACAGTAAGGCTCAGGAAATTAGGGATTGGTGTTGCCATGAAATGTAGGTTGTATTAGAAGTACATACGGAAGTGAAAAATAGGTCATGCTGAAGAGAGGAGGCTACTAAGATAAATTTTTAATATTTGAAATTTGGGAAAACCATTGAGTAGCATAGAATTTTTTTTTCTATTATTTCTAGCTCATTATATTTTTACAAAATAACCTTGAATAACGTTATCCTAAGGAAGGCTGTGCTAAGCATTATAAACTGCTGTACTCAAATCAAAGCTTTTTCTCCATCTCTCAACCTTCTTTAGGCCAGTTGTTGCAATAACTTCAACAGTAAGAAAGCATCCTAATAAGGCTTTGAGAAATCTCAAATACAAAGTGATTCTTCTACTTCTTTTAAACAAAGGGAACATTTTAAAGTTATTGGAGGGTAAGAAAAATAGGTAAGCAGTAATCCATGGTGGGGTACTTTTCTGCAAAAATTACATTAATGTGATATCAGCTAGTGGTGGTTTATGTTCTTTCGGAAGAGAAGCAGACTGTAGTGTCAAGAATGGCAAATGTCTTGCTCTGCAGAGAAAGGGTGAAGACAACTATAAATGCTGGGGCAGAACTTTTAAAAGATGATGTCAATTTCCCAGTGCAGGGATTCCACCTCCCTTAATAGAGGAAGATACGAATGAATTAGAAGCTTAGTAAACATGTCTCCTAAGCCCTTATTCCTCCTCTGATCTTATCCCATGCTTTTTTTTTGGTCAAAAGGTAAAGTCTAAAAGAAACTGTTCAACAAACCCCTCTTTTAAAAATTTTTCTCTGTGGAATGGAAAGGACTAATTTTTCTCTCAGCCATTGTCTAGAATACAGGAATGTGATGATCTCTGGAGTCCTAGGCTTGAGCTAATTTCTGATTTTTAGTGTCTTCAAAGCTATCCAAAGCTTTGTAGTAGAATCCTTTTATTAGTAGGTTTGTTTTTTGGCTTTTTTTTTTTTTTTTTGGGGTGGTGGTAATTTTATATTGTGGCAAAATAAAATAAAAATGTTGGGTTTTTTTCATTTGTATTTTTTTGTGATATATAGTGTTTAAGTTTTATAATGTACTTTTATGGTCACAGCAATGAATAGGTGGTTTGCATCATAACTCATTTAATGTGCCTGTCTATAATTCTGATACTGGTTAAAGAAGTCGTGCTTGTAG
The DNA here is from genome assembly GCA_024605025.1 of Megaceryle maxima. NCBI lineage: Eukaryota > Metazoa > Chordata > Aves > Coraciiformes > Cerylidae > Megaceryle > Megaceryle maxima. The sequence continues at coordinate 44,372 of JANHGN010012877.1, read as the reverse complement.
AACTGAATGTCATTTGCTTGGCTGTAGGAGCCTTACATTATTTTCAAGGGGAATTTCACAGCAAACTGTTTTTGCTATGGATTAATACCATAAAAAAGTGGAATCATTATCTTAGACTCTGTGTCAGAGGTTAAGGCTGTGCTGGCCACTAACCAAATTACAAAAGTTTTCTATTAACCCCTCCCCAGTAGAGGAAGAGAAAGAGAATAAGGGCACTCCCTTTTCTAACCTCTATGTTAGAAAAAAAAAAACCAAACAAACCCAAACTAAACCAGCTTTAATGAAACAGTAAAAATAAAAAGAAGAGAAAATAAGAAAAGAAAAAAATTTATACAAAACCAGCATTGAACTTCCCCCCAGAGTCCACACTGGACTCAGCAGCAGACAGGAACTGCATCCAGGAGCTGGATTTGGGAACTGGATTCAGGAATTAATGGATTGGGATCAAAGGTAGAAGAATGGACAGAGTCCTCCTCAGATGCCGCCGACCACTGAAGAAGAGAGCTTGATCCCTTGTGATCCCTCAGCTTTATACTGGGTATGAGGTACATGGAATGGAATGCTTTTGTTGGTCAGCTTTAGGTCACCTGTCATCTGCTTCTCCCTGCAAGTGTGGCCTTTTTACTTGACTGTTTACTTATGACACTCCAATGTGGTACACAAGATCTAGCAGCGACTTTTGTTACTATGTGAGAAAATATAAGCAAGAGTCTTTTTGCATCCTTGGTAGTAACTACAAACATCAAGAGCTGTCACTTCTAGAAGCAGGCACTGTCTGAAAAAATACACCGTTAACTTCAGAAGGTGCAGTCACTTAAAAGAGATATAGATGAATGTAAAGTCACTAAATAGAGAATTGGTTCTGTTCTGGCTTAAACCAGGACACTGTGTCATGAATTCCCTGTCTTTAAAGATATCACTGTTAATGCTATTAGCTAATGTTAGTTTGATATGAAGAATGAGAGATAAAAATGAGCAAGAGAACAAGTGACTTGAAATAACATAAAATGCTGTGTTGCTTGGCCTCTAGGATGTATTTTTATTACTGGATTTAGGAGATTTATTCTTTATCCATTCAATTAAGAAGAAGACTCAGAGAGGCAGAGGAAGAGCAGTAAAAACTGAAAATGAACCTTGGAGATTTGCGGTACCCCTTTTCCTGAATTGTAAGTGATGAAAATTAAAGTGTCAGAGAGTCTTGATAAACTGCTTTGTCTGTGTTCATAATCAGACCACTTTATGAAAATTAGAATTATTTTGGAACAAACAGGAAGAAATGGAACAACCAAACATGAAAATTGATGTGTGTGAATGATGACTTTATGACAGCTTTCATTAGAGATTTTCTTTCAAATGTCTTATTGATAATTGTGTAGAAAGGAAAACTGCGCCTAGGTATGCAGTCAGAAACAGTTCTAGTTCTGCACTAAATTTAGATTTTTTGTAACTTTAAAAAAAAATTATTATTATTCAAGTAAATGAATCATCATCCTTATTTCATAAACATTAATTTTTGGAGCAAAATAATTTCCTTTTGGCTATTTCCTATTTTTCTAATTCACTTATCTTTCCTCTTTATTTTGTGTATCACTTGAACTTTCTAAATTTAAGTAACCCATTCATTTGTAGAAGGATTCATCAGCAAGGCTCCATTCCATTAGCGTGAGTCTTTACATCTGAAGAGCTAGTGACGTGTCTCATAAGCTTAGATATCTGATCCTGCAAAACAGACTAAGTGGGCAGAGTCCATTCCCACTTTTTTTTTCCTTTTAGTGGACAATGTAGTAAACCCCCAAACTTTATACACAGCTCAGCACTGTCAATTATAATGAACAATATTTTTCTGTTTGCAAACGTCGTTGGAAACTTAAAACTTTACGGAGAACTGCCTCTGCTTTTTTATCCAATTTGCAGATCCATTATATCCCTATTACAGAATCCTCTGTACAATTTCTGCTTGAAAAGTTCTCAAATGTTGCGATACATAATTGTCAGCTAGGCGGCTGGGAAGTGCAATGTAGAGCACACAAAATTAGGAATCTAGTTTCCCCATCTTCTTAATAGTTAGAGATACACCTAGATGATTCAAAGCAGCTAAGAGAGATGCATACATTTGGACAGGGTAAATACCCTTCTGAATGTTTTAAATATAATTCTACTATATATGCGCCTGAAATAGGCACTTGTGCTTTTCATTTCATTGTAATACATTTGTTTTCACATAAGCTGTACTACTGAGAAATAAGTCACTTGTAAAGTGGAAAAAGAGTAAATCATATTGTGGTCTAAATACAGAACTGACGCTGATTTAACTAAATTGTTACATCACTAAAACGGATGTACCTAAACATTGAAGCAAGCTTGTATGGCTATGGTTCAATTAGGTTAAGAGGGCTCAGTACTCCTTCAGCTTAGTTTGTCTTCCAAAACAATTTTCCCACAGAATGCACCATAGGTAGCTCTGATGTAAATAAGTCAATCTGCAAACAAGTTTAGCTAAATTGGTAAAATTTCTGAGTGATTTCTGTATAGGCCACTTGTGGTATTAAGGTATTAAGACTCTCATGAGATATTCTAAGAAACCACTGTTGCACACCTAGAGCTGTCAGTTTTACTTCTGAATGCTTCATATGTCTGGAATGTTCTTGCTTTCAGTATGCAAAACTTTTCTTGAAATGAAAGTATTTGTGAGCAATCAGATTGAACCCAGAATCAGTTATGCAGATACTTGCTTCTGAGCCACTCACTGCCTGTGTTTAATACTTTTCTGCTCCTACTCCTTGCCTTTGTCTCTTGCAGCTGTAGATCCTATATAAGCACAGACTGTTGTTTCTGTATGTATACCCGTATTTGACTTGTGCATGGTTTGGTTTGTGTGTCAGGAGCCCTGGTATCCATTAGGGGCTTCCCTACTTGATACCACTGTAGAGATAGTAATGAGTTCCCAGTGCAATTTGCTGTCAAGTTTGTGACCTCATCAAAGTCAAGCATAGCTATAGAGAACTTCCTTTTCTTTTTTTTTTTTGGAAGTCAGTAAAATCATCTTCCTTGCATTCTAGTGTGTCTTATTTATTAATGTTACTGGGGAAAAACTGTGACAGCTGCCAGCATTATTGCTATTTATAACATCACAAAACCACCAAGTGATGGCTTTTTCATTCTTTACATTTGTGCTAAATTCCCTCCTTGTTTGCAATGAAGAGCTATATCATGCTTTTGGGATGTGCTGAGGCTGCATGAACCCTGTGGAGGCAGACCTCTAAACTGTTACTTCAACATTAGTGATTTCTATTGCCTCGGCACACCCTGACTTTGGTCCTTCCAAGCCAGGGAACAGAGGCTGGGATGGCCGCACGCCACAGGATGATTGATGTAAGGCTGGGATGTGTTCAGAATCAGCAGAGAAATTCTTGTAGTAAAAAGCAGGCTTGTGCTTTTGTGCTGGGTTGCATGCAGAAGCATCTAAGGGTGAGGTCTGTTTGTACTCTGCTGTGTGAGGCAGTGAGAGCAGTACTGAAGGAACTGCTGGGATGACCTGTGGAGGTCTGTGCAGATGCACCCTTGTTTTTATCTCTCAGGCCTTTTTTGGTGATAGAGACACACCAGAGCATGAGCAACCTTAAAAACTGTTTTTCTGCATGAAACAATAGACTGAAAACACAATCAAAATGGAAGCCAGCACGTTTTCCTTTTAAAAAGTGTGTAAATAGCCCTTGTTCAAAGGGAAAGTAAGGCAGGGGCTCAGCAGGACGCCTCAGACTAGGCTGCAGTAGGCGCACACCTGCTCAGCAGTGCCGAAGTATTGTTCAAGTGGAAAGCACTACATGCCTATGCAGTATCATGGTAGTTCTGCTTTGTCTCTTTATGAAGATGGACAAATTCTATAACAGTGCATTCTAGATTTTCTGCTTTAATTTCTGACAGAAGAAACTATTAGGACTGAATTTTGTCCCTTGTCCTCTTCTACATTAAACATCTCCTTTCTACTGCTATACACCCCTATTCATTTTGAGGAAATTAATGCAGACCTCTGTGTGGGGTGGGGTAGGAGGTTATACCTTTGCAGCTTTTAAATAATGTACTTAGTCTGTGTTTGCCTGCGGAACAGAAACCCCAAAACTTTTTGTCACTCTAGATAATAGACCCATGCTTTTATGCATGGGAGATACTTTCATGTGTGATATATAGCCCTTAAATGCAGAAATTACAGTAAAAGGCATCTATTAAAATTGTACAGTTAGCACACTGATTTAGGTAATACTAAAATTTAGCATTTATAGCAATAACATCATCCTTATGTGTGTATTTAAGATGCAAGACCGTAGCGCTGGGTGATACTGTTCACCAAGTCAGTGAGGGCTGTTGCTACCTCCACAGTTTGTTCACCAAACTCCATGTTATAGACATGCTTGTAAGTAGCTGTTAGTCATTTCCTTGTATTTTCTTGAAAAAATTTGTAATTAATTTAGTATCTATAGAGCAGGCAATCTGGTGTAATCAAAAGCAAGGATCCCAGTACAGACTGAGTTGTTTTCATTCAGGATCACTATGTTTTCTTTAGTGTTAAGAGAGTTTCCCTTTCTTTGGATTATATTTACCTCTGTGGAAAGTAAAAGTATTTTGAGAAGGGTATTATTTTTATATGGTGTGTTTGAGAGAAACAGATTTGGAGATAAAATGAAAGGGTAAAGTGATGCTGTAAAGACCACCGTGGTTTCGTCATTACATGCTAAGCCACCTTCTCAACACTGCTGTTGGCATCACTGCGATTTGTATCCATCCAAGCTGACTTTTTGTTCAGGGTAACTAATATACACACTGGTTTGAATGCAGTTTACCACAGTGTAGCGTTCAGCAGTGGCAGAGAGGCTGGAGAACAAATGCAGACTTTCCGTCAGAGGTCTCTAAACATTGCCAGGGTAAACAAAACAGTAGGAAGAAACTGCTTCGGAAGGTCAGCTGCCCATTGCTATTTTGTGTTTCCAGAAGCTGGAAGCCAACTCCATTTGCTCAGCTGCAGTTAATGGCTTCACCCATTTCAGAGGAAACCGTCTTGTAGTGCACTAGAAGGAGATTGATTGTTTGACTAAATGTCATTGAAAAAGTCATAAAACCAAAAAACCCGCCTTGCTTTAAATTTCAAAGCAACAGGTCTTGCCAGTGGGACTCTAACCTGGTCATGTAATATGTGGCTGTTTCATACTTGTATTATTGTTTCTAGCAGATGAGAAAGGTTGTGTGAACCAGAGATTTTGCTGTTTTACTGCATGCTTATGTGGTGTGTTGCCTCATACTGATGGATTTCTTTAATTAAGTTTGTTTCTAAATGTAGTAGGATTTATTACATTTTCAAATGTTTGCAACACTGTAGGATCTGACTTAGCAGAGAAATTAATGTTTCATGATTTTGACCTCAGAGGACACAGAGACTTCCAAGGTTTGGCTGTTGCAGAGCTTAGGTTTGATTCTGGATCCAAACTAATGTTTAGTCTGAAGCCAGGCAAAGTAAACAATGTGGAAAGGCATGAACTTTCTCATTTATCTCAGTGGAGGCTGAAGCCAGGTTCTGACCATATTAGTGCCCACGTCATTAACCTTTTAACTGATGAACACATTAAAAAAAACCAAAAAAAAAAAAAAAAAAAAAAAACAAAAAAAAAAAAAAAAAAAAAAAAACCCAAAATAAAAAAAAACACCATGTGATCTTGTAAGAAAAGGTCAAGTCCATTAGCTTGAAAAGAGTGTAGCTTAAGGGCTCAGACTAAAACTGAATATTCAGATAGACTGATATCATAAAAAAGTTTTCATTAATTAGAACTGTAGAGTTCTAACATTATGAAGAACGTACTATAGAGCTTATATGACTTTTTTGTTGTGGTTTGTAGGGTTTTGGGGTTTTTTTGGTAAAGCATTGTCTTAGGCAAAAAGGTGTATATTGAACAGCTGTATAAATATTCCAGATTACTCCCTTTCAACAGTAGCTGACACAAACACAGAAAAAAAAATGGAAAATAAGAAGCGCTTGTTCAAATTAGCCTGAGCCCTAAACAAACTGCAGTATTCCTCCCTCCTGATCTTACCTGAATCTCTGCCCCTTGAGCTTTACCAGTGTACTTCTGCCCTCCTTCTCCTGGTGCACCACTTCCAAGAGGCTCTCTCTGGTGGGGCCATCGGCAAAGTCCCACCTCAAGGTGAGTTAGTGGCTGTCATCCAGGAACATGAATAGGTGATACTGCTTTTCTTCCCATGGCATTTGCATGAATGGGTAGGCCAAGATCATTGCGTCTTCCATTTGCTGCATAAATTTCTGTTGAGTATTATCTTTTCATTAGTTGTCTTGGTCACATTTTCAAGTGTACCTAAATTGCTCTTAATTGATGACTGATAATAACATGTTTGTAGAAAAATGGAAAAAGAAAAGGAAGAAGGTAATGACTTACTGTGATCAAGTCTTCTGGTTATATATAACTTTTTCCTCATAAATTCTCTTCTTGTAAGCATGAGTTTGTTTTCATTATAGAACAAAGATGGAAAGATGTGGACTAATACAGACAGTCCAGATCATCAAAACAGTCAGAAATTTGGAAATTATGACATGTGGAAAAGAATAAAGGACCAAAGGTTGGTTGTGTTAGGCAACAGGATAATGTGGAAAGACATAGGAGGCTCCAAATAGGCTGCTACAAAGGAAAGAGTAAACTTTTCCAGTGTCCATACCAAAGAAACTAAAATGTTATAGGATTAAATTGGAAGTGGAAAGATTTAGTATAGATTTTAGTTTAGGTTTAGTTCAGCTCAGTGCTGTAGTTTGGCCAGAACAGATTCTAACGAGACAGAGCTGAAACCACAAGCATGAAACATCAAACCTTACTTTGGTCCTGTCTCCTTACATCTTTCTAAATTCTATGGAGTTACAGACAGTCTTTAGGACAAACTGTACTTCCATAGCTGGAGAGTTATAGTTTAACAGGCATTTGCCTTGGATGAGATCATCCATATGTTATTCCCCTTCATGCTTATTTTATGTTTTATTCTTAATTGCAATAATCCTTTGTAAGAGGTTTTTTTTAAGTGGTAGAAATTTATAATATTTAGAAGAGTACATATTTCTAGTCACAGAAATTTGGGAAATGTGTATTTGCCAGTGGATTATGAACATAGATTTGTAAAACAAGAGAGTGGTCTTAGATTCTAGGTTAAGGTTTTGTGTAGTCCTGATTAATTTTTTTTTTTGTGCAGGCATTCTTACTCCATGTGGTCATTGTGTGTAGCTGCTAAAAGCATCAAGTGACAAAAGTAGTTCCCTGTGACAGGTGTGTTGGGAGCTAAGAGAATTGTGAAGTCAGGCGATGTAGACTGAAGCTCTTTTGTATTCATATTTAAATGCCTGTGTAACGATAGTGGTGATGAAGAGAGCAGCAGTCCACCGGGAAGAGTTGGCTGGGAAGCAGAAACATTTTTGCTCTGCAGAGTCTATTTGCTAGTCATGAATTTCTGCTCCAGAGTTCCTAGTCATAAAGCAAGCTTTAGGTGTGGTTTTGATTTTTGGTTTTTTTTGTTTGTTTGTTTCTTTTGTGTGTGTGTTTTTGTTTGGTTTTTTGTTTGTTTTGTGTTTGTGTTTGTGGTTTTGTTTGTTTGTTTTGGTTTTGTTTTGTGGGTTTTTTTGGTGTTTTTTGTCTTGTTTTTGGTTTGTTTTGTTTTTAACAAGTACACTACACTGAAAGATGATCAAGGACATGCCAGATCCTATTGTTTGTGCCACATCAAACCCAGAATTATTACTTATGATTTCTGTCACATAGATCAAGATTTACAATCCATTTCTACATCAGAGAAGATGCCAGCCATTATGTATCTCTGTATCTACACTCCATGTGAAAGACATACTAGTTTATAAAAAGTCCAGGGAGGTATCTCAGGTGACTGTCCCTGGTTAGATATTTAAGGCTTTCTGGGGAAGTGAGAAGAAAAAAGGCAGAAGTTAGAGCTCCCTAGAGGAGTCTTACAATAGCAGCCTTAGAGGGTGAAACACTCTGTGTGTCAAACACCCAAAGCAAAACTGACAGACTACTCAGGTCAGAGAAGACAACATTGTGTTCTCAGGCTTCCTGAAACGTGTACCAGTACATCCAAGCAGTGTGCACTCTGATAGCTGTTGTCTGGAGGAGGTTCATTAATTTCAGAATAATTGTCCTGTGAGAGGAGAAATCATGGCTCAGCTTTTCAGCAGAAGTAAGAGATGTGTACAGAGTTTAAAAAAAAGAAGCCCCAAACTGGTATGCTTGGTGGTCCTGATGAGTTCATTATATCTCAGGCTCAGGTAAAGGCAAATTTTAGAAGAATGTAGTAGATGAGATTTCTTATGTAAACACGAATATCTTCCATTAAAAACCTGGGTAGATAGAGGTAGTGAGTCCTCATGAACGTTTCTGGGCTTTTTAAGAGTTCATTATGCAGAAATATGTCTCTTCTGCTCATTTTAAAGTTTGGACATTAGACTTAATTGATTCATAAGAAGGCAACACGGGTAATAGGTTGTTATTAATATGCATAACTTACAAAGATGAGCATTGTTCTGCTGAATTAATAAGTGAATTGTAACAGAACAGTTCGAATTACCAGTGGAAACAGAACATAATTTCTTTATAGACAAGATATAAATAAATAATATAAATTTAGGTTACTATTAAATTTTACTGAAAAAGGCAAGTGAAAGAGAGTAATATAAGTTTCAGTGTGAGAAATCACAATGGTTAACTTCTCTGTAACAGCAACTGTTCTGAATTAATGGAGTATGACTTCAAGGGAAAGACTTTTAAAGGAAGAAAGAAGAATCATCCTTAGACACATCACTGGAAAAAATAAACAGAAAACACTTTAAAAGGCGTCTCTGCAAGGGAAATAATTTACTTTTGCTCTGGTATTTGGAATGCCTACTAAAAATTATTTCTTATATGCTTCTGTAATTTGTCCCATGATGCATCTTTACACTGTAAGATGTGCATGTAAATATTGTTGTCCAGGTGTCACTAAGCTATTGTACAAGTGCATAGGCTTGTTGCTGGCCCTGTGAATGTCAGCTGTCCTGTAGGGGCCATATTACCTAGTGTCAGTGGTCTGAGATTCTGCTGTCAAGTCCCACTTGACTGGTGTGATGTCAACTTGTAGACCTGTATGAGTCTGCCTTCTCTTCTAGAGAACACTGTAGGCCTACTTACGTGTAGACAGAGACTTTCCTTTTCCATACATAGGAGAATTAGGAACTATGTCCTAGGTGTTCTCTCTCTGCATATAATATGAAGTATTTTGCACAGCACTTAGTTTTGACTTGGCTCTGTTGATAGAGCTAATCAGTCTCAATCACGTTTGCGAGGTTTAAATTACTTTTTCTCATTGAAAACTCAAAGCAGGAGAAATGCTATTTCAATTAAATGGTAATTTCTCACCAAGATCAAAAAGTTATAAACTAGTCAGGAATTTAGACCAGAATTCTTTTTTGCAAGAGTAGTTACTAGTTGCAGGAAAGTAAGGTTTTGAGGAGGAAAAGAGTTTGTACAACTTGTCGGAGTGTCCTGATGCTGTGCACGTGCCCTGCAGAAAGAAATGATAAAATAATAAAGGCATGTATCTTGAATATTTGAAGTTAGAAAGTTCTTTGAATGATCAAAGCAGCAATAATTCAATCAAAAAAGAGTGGAAAAAACCCACTCAAAATACCAAACCTGCTCTGGTAACTATGTGACTGGTTATGCTAATTTTTCAAATCAGCTGGGAGTTTAAGAAGTGCTGGTATTATTTTGGCAGGTGTGCAGAAATGGGTTCACTGGGATCATTCAGATAGTGGTCTTCTGCCTGGGGCTTTGAAACATGTCCTCTTTATGTCCTCTTGTCTTCATTGATTCCTCTGTCTTAGAAATTAATATTTGTCCAGGTAAATCTGGACATGGAATGAATTTAAATATACAGTAGTGAGGGAGGTGAGGAGTGACCCACACAAGAACTTTTGGAACTGACTCTCCAGAAAATGCATCATGAGAGGCTTTTTAGGGTAAAATGAACCTTATGGTTGTGTGTTAGGAAGACATTTCTTCAGCGGAGGAAGGGCTATAGTAACTGTGGTGAGGAAAGAGGCATGGATGGTGCATTGAAAGGGCAAAATGATGCAACTCTGCTCTCACTTTTGTCAGTCCCAGGAGTAACAAGTTGTTCCAGACAGGTTTGTTAGGTGTGATAGACTGAATCTGCTTTGTGTAATTTCTAGTGTGATGATCAACTAGCTCTCTTTTTGGAAAAATCTGATTTTGCATCAGTGAATAACTGCTATAGGTACAACCCATAGCTTGTAGACAATGGGGTCTTTTTGCCTTTTTTTTTTTTTTTTTTTTTGATAGCAGAGATGGTGTTTTGTTCTAGATATAATTTCAGCATGTACCCAAGGCAGCCATTCTTTCAGTTGTGACCTACTGCCGTTACAGCTATTTAAAGAAAGCCGAGCAGTTGAACAGACAATTGAGAGAAGTGCTAGAGATCTTCCTATCCCAGGGAAACCAGGGTGGTCATCATGGGAAATGGTTATTTGAAGGAGTCTGCTAAGATAAAGGCAATTCTAGCTTATCTAACTATTTCTGATAGAAAACAGAACTTGAAACAGCATTTTTTAATGTCCATCTCTCTTACGTAGAAACTCTACTTGTCTTAAAACAATAGAAACTAGAATAAGCTTTTAATTTTTCTTAATGTCTGCTATATTTGGGACAGATAGAAAAAGATGAAGAACAAAAAGAGGTGCAAAATTGCTTTTTTTTTTTTTTTTAATTCACTCTGTTTATTTCTATTTGGCTTTCTATCAATAAAGTATGTTTGTATGAATAACAGTTTTCTTACTCAGATTTTCAGTGACTTCAAAACAAATTGGCTACTAATAATGAGAACAGAATTTGGCAAATGACTACCCCAAATCGGCAATGACAGTTTTTAAGTCTGTCTTTTTCTTCTTTGTTATAATATAATAGAGCTAGTAATCTGAATATATTTTCTCTCCAATGGAGAGTGATAACTACTATAATTATTAGTGCAATGCCAGTCACTTAAACATGTGGTATTCAGTATGAATAATAGTCTTTCTTTTAAAACAATTTTCACTCCTACAGTAATAATTTCATTACCTACTTCATGTCATGTTATTATTAAATGGAGTATACCTAAATGTTCTTCAGAAAAGATATTGCTGACTCTTTCAAATTAGTTTTAGGTCTAATTAAACTTCTGCTGTAATAGATCAGGCATTTTGGGATTTCTAATTTTTTTTTTTAACTTTTTTTTTAAATAGCAGATGAAGAGCCACTGGAACAGAGAGAGATAGAAATGCAAGTTGTTGTGACATGATGTATTTGATCAGTCACATGGAGCCTTTTTTCCTTGTGGAAATGTTAAATGCAAAGTGTCAAGTGTCTCAGGACACAACTGAAAATTTAAACTTCGACATTTGAATATGCTGCTGGTCAGATGACATGCCACAGAGGTTGATGAGACAAACTAAGAACATCTGACATGTTGAAGCTCATGGGAGTACTGGAATGGGTAAAAGAGTGGGAGAATAAATCTGTGATATTTAGAATCATAGAATTAGAAAAATAGAATTGTCAGGGTTGGAAGGGACCTTAAAGCTCATCTAGTTCCAACCCCCCTGCCAATGTCAGGGACACCTCCCACTAGAGCAGGTTGCTCTGAGCCCCATCCAGCCTGGTCTTAAAAAACTAAGGATGGGGCTTCAACCACCTCTCTGGGCAACCTGTTCCAGCGTCTCACCACCCTCATGGTGAAGAATTTCCTCCTAATGTCTAACCTGAATCAACCTATCTCTAGTTTTAATCCATTCCCTCTAGTCCTATCCCTGCCCGACAGCCTAAAATGTCCCTCTCCAGCTTTATTGTAGGCCCCCTTAAGATACTGGAAGGCCACAATAAGGTCTCCTTGGAGCCTTCTCTCTTCCAGACTGAACAACCCCAACTCTCTCAGTCTGTCCTCATAGGAGAGGTGCTCCAGCCTGCTGATCATCCTTGTGGCCCTTCTGTGGACACGTTCCAGCATATCCATGTCCTTCTTATAATAGGGGCTCCAGAACTGGATGCAGTACTCCAGGTGAGGTCTCACGAGAGTGGAGTAGAGGGGGAGAATCATCTCCCTCAACCTGCTGGCCACTCTTCTCTTGATGCAGCCCAGGATATGGTTGGCCTTCTGGGCTGCAAGAGCACACTGATGGCTCACGTTGAGTTTCTCATCCACCAGTCCTCCCAGGTCCTTTTCTTCAGGGCTGTTCTTGAGCCAGTCACTCCCCAGATTATATTGGTGCTTGGGATTGCTCCGACCCACCTCGAGGCCACCTCAAGCTGGTTGCCCAGTGCTGTGTCCAGCTGGGTTTTGAATATCTTCAAGGATGGAGACTCCACAACATCTCTGGTCAATGTGTGCCAATTTTTGACCATCCTTGCAGTAAAACATGGTTTTTTTGTGCATTTAAACATCTTTTCCTAGATTCTGATTTGTGACAGCTCCTCTTGTCTTTTCACTAGGCACATCTGACAAGAGTCTGGCTTCTGTCCTCTTTCATTTTCACTGGTTCATGGCTGAGCTGGGTCAGCCCTAAACTTAGCTTGAATTATCATGATGTACCTGCATCAAATTGTTTGTATGGAGAGACAAAATATTAAGATACATATCTTGTAGATTTTTCTAGGGAAAACAGTATTCTTAATATTCTATTTGGTTTGGTTTATTGGTATTGCATTTTAAGGAGTTTTCAGTATTTAAAAATAATTATCACTCATTTGATTAAAAAAATAAATAAACATTGACTATGCTGGAAGAAAGGTAGATTTCTGTTTCAGAGAAGACAGCACCTTCTTATTGGACATACTCTCTTCTGCTGGCTGTTAGAAGTCTTTAGCTCAATGAATAAAATTAATATGCATTTACAAAACAATTTACTTCTACAGTGTCACTTGATAGAAAATACTGATCGTGCAGAATGAGCCCTTAATAGTGAGGGTCTAAATAATTGCGTTGTCATTTATAGATGAATTTACTGTTAAAAATATACAAGACAAGTGTGTAGGTTTAATTTTCAGCCAGTAGGAGAGTGGAGTGTTTTACTTTGCAGCAAGGAAGAAATACAGCACAGAAAAGAAAAAGTCCAGTTGTTTACTTCACGGAATGGGGAGGGAGTATTATTAACCTCACATGTCATGCCAAGGGGTGAAACCATTTTTCTCTGTTAAAACTTGTGTAGCCTTCATGGGTCCATAATTGCCTACTCTCTGACAATGCATGGGAAATCTGTTTCACACCGGCAAATGTTTCAGTAAATCTCCATGACCTATGAGCACAGCACCCAGGCGTTAGAAACCTAGCTTGGATTAAAAAGAAGTGTTTGTGTTTATAGTTTCTTCAGTGCTGAGACGTTTTCCTATTATATAGAAAATTTTAATGATTTGAGGCAGACTAGACTCAGGTGATGCAACCAGCTGTTGCCAAAGCTCTTGTGTGTTGATATCTTGTGTTTGGTATCTTCTGTGATCTTCAGAAAATCATATTGTCTGGACAGCTTTATTGACTCTACCAATACTCTCCACTATTGTTCCTAAACTGCTAAAAGAATGCTTGAAAGCTCTTACAGCTATCACAGTGCTACTTGTGGCCTCAAACTCTTAAGGATATGTCAATGATTCCATTGTAAGTCATGCTTTTCAGAATGTCACTATACTAATATACTATATACATTCTTTCTGCTCTGAAATATTATTGACAAGGTATGTTGGCATCAAAATTTGATTATTTTTTTTTTTTTTAATCGGAAAGCTCTTGAGAGTGATGGAGATTGGCTTTGGCTTGGGTTCAAAGCCTGCGCGCTTCCCATGGATTGCTGTGTTGCCTGACCCCATCTTTCCCAGCATCATCTCTCTTCTGGAAGGCTTTATATTATGGTGAAAGGATAAAAGACTGCTATGAGGGCTTTTCTCCTCTGAGTGCTTAGGTTAAGAGCAACAGCCTTAGTCTCATCCATACTAAATGTCATATTTGAATTCAGTTTGGTGGAAAATAAACAGTTCTGTCATTAAAACATTTAAATGCAAGGTTTGCTGATTTGGCCAGTTGAGGTTCTCTGCTAAAAAGAAAAAATATATTTATTCATGAAATGTCTCTTCAATAGCTCCAACAGTATTATGAATAAAATTCATGTACTTCTTTTTCAGGTAAGTAGAAATTATGACTTGATTTATTACTTAAAGAGGAAAAAAAAGAATTAGGTGGAAGATTATTTTTCAGTATCATGCATGGTCTGCTCATTTTCAGCCTGCAGACTTGTACAGGGGAGTGAGGCTTTGTATAAGTAATTTTGTTGCTGCCTTGATGGGACATACATGCCTTGAGGTGATTACTTCTTGCAATGAACATGTATACTCAGAAGGTCTGAGTTAAATCAACAGGACATTAACTTCTGCAGTTGTCCTGTGAGAAGTCTGCAGACTTTGCCTGTGGAGGATAATTACAGTTCTTCTGGGAAATAAAAATCCCCTCTCTTCAGCAGCTGCAGCATATAGGTTTAGGTATCATGGAGCATTGTCTTGGATTATAACCACTCTGATTGCTGAGCTTGAAAATCTGTTCCTTTAAACTGCCTGCTTTTTAATTATGCCTCTCTGTAAGGGTTTGGGATTACAGCAAATGGCTGCTAAAGGCAGAGGTACCAGAAGCAGATTGAAAGCTGCCCTTACTCTTCAAGATATACTCCCCTGTGGCTGGCCAGGACTGTATATGCATGTGTGTATCTGCTGAGGGGAGAATGAAAATTTTCTGTTTACAAAGAATTGTAAAGAACACTAAGCATTTCTTGAGTATCTGCTCATCTGGGAGTAGTTGGGGATCTTTCACGAAGAGGACAGTCATGGGTGGGAGTGCTTAAGGGAGTAATGGTCAAGAAGGGTGGGTGCAAGTAGAAAATTAATATTCTTGTCTTCCTTTGTCTGAACATTTTTTGTGTTCCAGATTTTTCATGCACTCTAATGGTAAAATCAATGGTGTAGGCTATTTTAGGCTTTGCTGGGACTAGGAGAACTCAGGCTATCCAACAACAGAGATGGAAAACTTGTTTAAGGTAGAGCTTGTTAAATTTATGGGTGAAATCAAGCGACAGGTTTTCTAGAAACTCAACCAACTGGTATGAGTCCATGGATATCACCATTTGGCGATATCCCCAAAGGAGATGTAATTGGCATTTACAGTGTTCATTTGTACCCTTTTTGCAGCCCACAGTTTACTAGGATTGTCCCCTGAGCTTCCATTGTATATTCTGTCTTCTTGGGAGGGGGTTGTTTGTTTTTATTTTTTTTTTTTTTCTTTTTTAGCGTGCAAGAGTGGCTTCAAGTAGGTGGAGAAAACAGGTGGGATCTGCTGATGTTATAAGTATGAACGTGTCATTGATTCCTGAATGGCATATCATGTTCATATACTCAGACCTGTCACCAGTATTACAGCTAGAGGAGGATTCTCACCCAGGTTTGAAAAGTCAGGAGCAGGTTAGTTTGTTGATTTGTTATCACTTTAATTCACTGCAGAATGGGGTCTGGGCCACTTCCTTGGAGCTTTAGGTCTCTTCTATGACAGAAATGTAAGGGGTTTTATTTGTTTGTTTGTTTGGGAAGGGTTTTGTTCGCTTCAAACCGAATGTTGTAAAGGACTGGTTAGCAGCATCGTGGCATCACTTAGTAAAAAAAAAAAATAAAAAAAAAAAAAATTTTTGTCTGTTTGCTTGCAGTAATCATGCTTGCCTGCAGTAGTCATACTTGCCTACTTGGCCTGTGAGGGATTAGCCTTGGTGACGCTGGTAACATATTCTGCTCCTGTGAATGGGGTCTGAGCAGGTGAGCCTGGCATTTTCCACCTTCTGAGTGTTTGATTCTTATGACTTAATTAACATTTTTAATGTACTTCCTTATGAATGGAGTATGTCATATAGAATATTGCTTTATGTAAATTGGTTTTTTAAAAAAATTCTGAATAGAAAAATATCTCATTCTTCTCAGTTATAAGAAAAGGACATGTAGAAAATATCTACAAAGATGATACAAAAGGTACTTTTTCCATCAGTATGAAATATTAATATTTTTCCTTTTGTATTTTACCTTTTTATATCAATGTATTTATTGGGAAGTAATAGCTTTGAAAGATAAAGCTTTTATTTTAGATCTTACATTTAAATAAAATGAAATATAAAAGCAACAGGCATCTGCTGCAACAGTTGTTCCATTAGCTACATTCCAGTCCTTCATGAAATGTGTCCCTCAAAGAGTGATTTTTAGTCCTGAGGTGGACCTCTCTGAAAAAAGGTAAATCTCTATGAATAAGATTGCAAATGTTTAAAAGAATTGAAACTTAATTTGTGCCAAGGTAGTGCACAAATATTGCACCTTCTCACTCAGTATGTTTTTTATTCAAACATATTAACAGATTTCTGTGTTTAATGAAAAATTTTGAACTTGTGTTGCCACTACATAGGCTGCAGCTGTTCTGAAGAGTTGACTAATGATTGCTCTTTCATGTACATCAGTGAAGGAATCATTTAGCCAAATGGTATTTATCAATTGTCTGTGAGTTATGGGAGTGTTTATCATGGAAACACATTTTCTCTTTTCAAAAGACATGAAAAACTGCTTCAAAATCTTCTGAATGCAGCATTGGTCCAGGCTGTGTTTGGATATAAAGCTGCTGCCTTCAGAAAGTTTTGAATCTTATCTAATTATCTGCCATACTGTCTAACTTCCAACTATAAAACTCCTGGAAACCAGTATGTTTCACACTGTTAGAGGTATAGGAAGCAGCACCACCATAGCTCATGGACTGAAAAAGAAGTGGGATGTGATCTGACCTGAATTTGCATGGGTTGTACATGCAAATGTTTTGGAAGGGTCTCGAGGCTGATCTTTCTGGGATGACCAGTCTGGACAATGATAGACTGACCTGTTTATTTAAAGTACTTATTGTAGGCTTTTATGTATGGATAGATATAGGTAGTAAAATGAGAAGTACAGTTTTCTACAGTATTCTGTATATGTTTGAAATGTTATCAGAAGTAAGATAAAGATATTTAATTCTGTAAGTTTTGTGAGCTAAAGGATTGTTAAACTTTTCAGCTTAAAATTTCTCACATGCTTTTTATTTATTACTTTAAAATATTTATTCTCTTTTAAAGAGATGCTTTCTTTAGTTGCATTTTACACTGCAGTCTGACACAAATTCCGCTTTTTTTAGCAGTGTTTCTGCCTGATTTTTTTAAAAAATAAAAATCTCCAACCTCCTTTGCCTGTTTTCCATGTGATATAATGCCTTCTGTGAGAGGCATTGGCAAGGAACTGAGGTGCAGAAACTGTGAAATACATGGGAATTCTAAAAGCATCATATAAAACATTGTATGTCTAAATGTATAAAGCTCACACAGCATATCATCCTGCTACATATTTAACAGTTAACAGCAAGGCAGCTAATGTTGGAAAGTTCATGAATATTTTATTCCATGAGATGAAAAGTAACCATGTAGCAAACATACAAGACGTACATTTTAAAATTTTCTTTATTTCTTTTTTGGAGTTATGTTTTCATATGAGTGAATCAGCCTTTCATCTCCCACAAACCTTCTAAAATTATTCCCATCAACTTAGTAGTACTCATGGCTGAGGGCAGACCTCATCAGCTAGAGGTTCCTTTAGTGAAGAACTGATCTAAACAGCAGATTGTGACTATTTATTTAGTCTTGGGGCAGTTTATGGGAAAAACAAACAAACAAACAAAACCAACCAACCAAACAATAAAACCCACAAAAAACCCCCAGTGGAGTTCTAAAGTGATAATGCTGAATGTCAAAATCAAAATGTAGTTTGAACACTTTCTGCTGCTGGGAAATGTAATGATCTGTAGCTTTCTGAACAGAGGACAGAAACAGAAACCTGGGATGTTGGCAGGTGGGCTTTGTGACAGAGCAACTATCTGAAGAGAAACTGGACATCCTGTATGAGATATTTGGTTCTGGTAGTCAGGCAGATGTAGTTCTGCTAAAGATGGAAAAGAAATATGATTTACAGGTAGAAATAATACCTTTTCTTAGATCAGGAGGCATAGTTGGAAGAAATAGGAAATGCTTTGTGTAAGCCGTTGTTCAGTTAAGAAACAGAAAAAACCCAGAGATAGTACAGGTTGAAGACAGGCACTGTGAATTTAATTATGTAGATCATCTAGGCAACTCTGAGAAAAGGATTCTTCCTACCAGTAGTGCAGAATGTGCTGTTGTGATGGATCACGTTTGATCTGGAGGAGGCAAGCCTTAGGCTGGTAAAAATTGCTGACATACAGAATTTCCTTCAAATCTACAGGTACATTAGAGGGAATGCATGATCTTTTTGATCTGGGCAATTATTTTGTTGCCATGCTGAAATTTCTTTTACTACTTGTTGTCAAGCATCTACTCAAATTTGAATACTGTTTTATGGCTTCCCCCCCCACCAAGGACTCTGTAGGGCTTCTGTTGCCCTCTGCCCTTGTTTTTAAAAGTTTCATCCTTGCCTCCCTTCCTATCATAAATGTGCTCAGTTACATCTCACTCTTTTTTTTTTTTTGTTACTGTGTTAATCAGAGAGTTGTTTTTTTTTTCTGTGGCAAGATTTCAGGAAAGTTGACTGAACATGCCAGTACAAGTTCCCCAGATGTCACATCATATGCGTGGTATCTAGAACAGGAGTAAAGAAATGATCTGTCTGCATTGTAGTTGGAGGCAGCAGAAAGGAGAGCCTTCAGCAGCTGCCAACATTTATTTAGTACAGATGCTGAAACCAGGCAATCATTCTGCAGCTGTAGTTCTGAGGTGGCCAGGAGATCTTCTGTAAAGGGCCAGCAACACAATAACTGTCTTTTTTTTAAAAAATGGAAATGCTTGTAACTGGTAAGCAAATTCTGAAACAGTACCTTGGAGCAGAACACAGATGCAGGACAGCCAAGAGCACCCAGTGCACGGATGGTGGAAGGAAGCAGGAACCAATGGAAAAGAGACAGTTCACACCAGCTGAAATTTTTGTCATAAGTCTGTGTTTTATTTCTGTAAATCTTAAAATGTACAATAGTGTTCTAAGTGTGTTACCTGTGTAAATCAGAAGAAGGGATAAACCAAAAACCATAGAAAATATGTACAGTGTCCATAGCTTCACATTTGAAACTGAGGTTTCAAAATGCTATTTACTGAATACTTAAGAAAAGTTCAGGATAGTTTGTGATTTGTGTGTAATAAAATGCATATGTTTACACATACAATAGTTGGAGGAGAGAAGAGTAAGCTTTGTCACAGCCTGTTGAACTGTACTGGGAGCACAAAATGCCTTGAGCCTGTGCTGCCTTTATTGCAGTCCATATGGTCTAATAAGAAGGCTGTACAAATGGTCTGAGCTTGCCTCCCTTGAAGGGCTTTTGTTTTGCAGATCTATCAGTAAAGCTGAGCATTGCACTTAAGATCTAAAAGTACTACATATTCTCAATTGCACCTTTTTTTTTCCCTTTTTTTAAATGTGTATATATTTATTGCAAGGATGGTCATGAGGGTTGAGAGGTGTGGCATAGCATCAATATGCTGGAATTCCCCGAGTCCTCCTTCAGATTTTCAAGTCCTGACTGCTTATCTTTTTCCATGTAAGCTTGAAACTATTGCAAATCTTTGAAGCTTTTAGGCTTTTCTCTCAGCACATGTTTATACCAGTAGAGTACCACTGATTATTACTTCATTACATTTATGCTCCTAATCAACAGTGACTCTGAAGGTAAAACAGATGGAATTTGTTTGCTTACAAATTATGCAAAATTATAGTTTATTAAGTTGCTGTATTTTAATGGATGAATGAACTAATGGCTATGTGGGTGGGCTGGGTACTACACAGTGTGTAGCTGTGTAGATGGACTGACTACAATTGCTTCAATTTGCTAACTATGCCTTCAAGTACACCTGTTCTCTGTTGTGGTTTTCAGCTGGAAAATCTGCCATCTGGAATCAGATCAGGTTTAGGACAGAAAAAAAAATAAATGAATGGCTATAAATTTAGGTCAAAACACTTTTTTCTCAGCTGAAAGAATGCATTTTTTTCATGGAACTTGGTAACAGAAACAACTATTTTTTGACAAATGTAAGGATAATTAGAAAGTAAGGAGCTTCAAATTGCATGCTAATGGATGATGAAATCTGAAATGAGAGAAATATGTGAGGTGTATTTGCACCACTTTAAATTCCACAGGTTGCATTTAATCAGAACCTGATTTAGCTTGAAATGGCTATTTGTTGAAATTCTGCTTTTTATGTTCTGAGAGACAGAATATAAATCTCTTGTGATTCTTGTTTGATTTAAAAGGAATGAACTGGAAAATATAGGAAGCAGCAGATGATGGGTGTGTTATTTGACCATTGCCTAACTTTATTTACATTATTGACAGACAGGAGATTGTACATTTTTGTAGCTGGACAAAGATTGATGGAAGATTCTTTAAGCTATGCTGATTTTGAAAGACACTGCACCAACCCAGCTTCATAATACTAGCCCAGAAACTCAGGAAACTATATTGTAGGGTATCTGGTAGTGTAGAAAAAGGCAATAATTAAGGTAGGAGAATTAATCTTTTAAATTAGTTTGAGTTTTCTTGTAAGCATGAAGAGTTTGTGGATGTGTAGGTGACTTACTAAAAAGAACTAATGTGTGAAGAAAAATAGGAATACTATGTATTAGCAAATCAATGTTTTAGCAGCTTATTAGTTTTATAGCTCCTCCTCTTCTTGGTGTGGGACAGTCAAAAACTAAAAAGATGAGCTCCTGTATGCCTTTATATACACTAGTGACAGCGCATTGACCTCAACGGGATTGCAGAACTGTAGCAACTGCTGAAATGCGGCTGTTAAGAGGGAGCCTGAATGACAGTTTTCTGCACTGCTAAGAGCAGTCCTACAGACATCAAAGAAGGCGTTACAATTACCTGTGTCTCTGTCACTAGGATGGAGGTTATTATGACCAAAGGATACTAGTTGCGTGGAAGAATTATTTATCCATTTGTCATTCAGGTCTTCCAGAATGCTTTAGGAAGGCATGTAAAGCTAAGATGAAAAGCTTTACTTTTGAAATGAAATAAGGATGCTTAATTTTTTTATTTTTTTTTTTTCCCTTATGGGACTGGTAAGCTGTAGGAGAGGACAAGTAACAAGCAGCTTGGGGAAGGGTGGTAACACTGAGCTACTCTGGTAGCTTCCAAAATAGTCAAGGATGTCTCTTCCATAACACTCCACTCACTACTTTGTGGTGATTACTGTTTCCTCTTGCTATTTTTATGCCAGGGAGAGTGATTTTAGGTGTTGATTTTAGTGGTTTAAAAACATTTCTTTTTGTCCCCTTCAAAAGGGAAGTGTTTGACTGCCAATACTGTGTGATGCATAAATGATAAGCACTGATGACAGCTGCTCACTCACATTTGTCACCATTATGTAAACCACCGTCTGTCAGAAATGGGCACCATCTGAATAAAAAGCAGAAAAGCTTTGCTGAATATCAACCATTAGACTGGGCTGAGCTACGGCAGGGCTGGAAAGATTGTCTAGTCGTAGACTGAACTTCTTCCTATTGTGCTTGCTGCAGTGATTGGCTTTCAGACAAAATTGGTGAACCTTGGCTGGGAGACATGCGTGCCTTGTATCTGGTACTGTGCTCCCAAGCAAACACTCAGCAGAGAAAAACTAAGCTAATGATGTAAATTGTTTCAATCATTGCCACTGACTATGGTGGCTTTTATATCATGTTCGCTGTGAAGAGCAGGGCTAGATGTGGGAGAAAACTTTGACTACCTGGTTATTACTTCCTCTGAAGACAGAATATGTTTTCCATTTAGTAAGTGATAATGTTTGAGAAAATTCTCATAAAATATATTTAAAAAAACCCCTAACGATAGCTACAAATTGCTGTACAACCTCTTTGCTGTTCATGTATTTTTGGTGAGTTTATCCCCTTATTTTTGTGTTACAGGTAAGTTAGCACTAGTCTAAACCCAGTAGGGTAATATTCCACATTAGCCAGTATACAGTAATTCTGTAGTGATCCCCAGCTGAGATAGCTGCTACAACAAAGGGATTTGTTTTGTTCACAGGCTTTATGCTGCTGTAGTGTTTAAAATTTTCAGTCAGAATTATTGATAGACTGTGATTTGGAAAAAAAAAAAAAACAAACCTCAACTTCCTTTTTTATTAATTTCCTTATGTCCTGTAAATCAGTGAGTCATTGCAGAATGATGATTCCTACCTCAGTGGTGCTGCAGCACAGTGCATGAACATGGAAGAAAACAAGAGAGGGCTAAATTTTGTGTTCACTAGAGATTTACATCTCCATGTTGGCAGTGATGCAGTATGATACATCCTGCTCTTGATCACAGGCCATTTAAAATGTGATTAGTGCATTTAGTCAAAACTTAAATAGAAAATAACCATCCATATAAAAATATTTGTTGTGTGTAATTTTTCCCCTGGAGTAATAAATTATCCAGTAAGAGGTTTCCTGCAGTTTTGTGATGTTTATTAGATACTGTACTACACTGTACTTTAATAAAAAAAAAAAACCACAAAAAAACCCTCTCGTCAATTTTATGACGTGATAGAACAACCTTTATTTGAACAGCTGGGCCAGATGTCCCAGATGACGGGTGCGGGAAACAACATTTTTAATTTGTAATGTGTTTTTAGCCTTACTTCATCAAACACTCAACATATCAGAATGAAAATTGTTTTTCACTGGAGTTTATGCTTGGTCTCAGTTACCTGAGATTGCAGATTTTGTGTTAAGGATTTTGGAAGTGCAAGAACAGCAGTGTGAGGTCCGTAGAGCTGGCCTCCTGGAGCAGAACAGAGTGAATGTTTCATTATGGTGCACACAATCAGGTAGCTCCCTGCATCAGCACCTAGCACTTCCAGTCTGTGTGCTGTAGTCTGTTCTGTGCCACACACCAGAAAACAGGTATAGGCTTTTTCCCCGAGTCTGGACTCCTCCTTAACCTTCTCTGTTTTTAACAGTGACACAAAGACTTCCTCGTTCGCTCCTGCATTATTTATGTTTAGCTGCCAAGTCTTTCTTCTGGTTCTTCTTAATCTATCTAGAAAAATCTACTTTTTTCCATCTTTTGCCTTGCTAGGAGGAAGGCCAGAAGTCAGCTATGTTTTCTTCCACTATACTTGCTGCAAACTTCTTTTACTCCTTTCCTAACTCCAGAGATCAGCTTCAGGCATAAAGGCCACCTGTGTTTTTGTCTGTTAGTGACTTGACTCTGACGCTAACGTATCTACATCATCATATCGGGTGTGATGCATTTTTAAATAGTTTTTGGCTATTGTGTCTATACTGTAATGTCCGTGCTTTGCAGTCTCTTTAGTTGTGCTAGCTTGGGGATTAGGTTCATGCTCATCCTCAGATTCTGTGTTGTCTTTGCTTATTTGATTTGTTTCAAGGGATGTAGTCCTCTTATCTTGACATGAGAAAAGAGCCAAACTCCTAGTGGTTTTCCTTGTTTGGCACTGTGTTTGTCTGCTTCACGGAAACCCAAAACATTTGCACAGTGATTCATACTTCGTAAGATTTTCATAGAGTGTCCAGAGTATTTCTAGCCTATTCAAAGCCTTTTTCACTTGCTGCTTGCAAGGTTTTGAGACAAAAATGTGGAAGAAATAGCCAAAACAGATGTATGAACCATTTGTGATCTGCTAATGTAGTTAACTGTCCTTGTGTGCCAAATATGCAAGTACCTTTACCCCAAGTGATTTTGTCACATTTATAGCTAGGAAAAAATATATATTTCCAGTACTTTTCCAGTAGTTAATATGGGCCAATATTGTTTATTCTGTTTCAGCACTTAGAGTGCAGCAGCTTCTTTTGTATTGAGTTTGTTTTCTTCTTTTTTTCCTTCCTAATTTTCACTGGTGAACTGAACCATAGGATTTGTTAAATCTTTCTGTAACGTGGCACATTTGGTCTGATTCTATGAAATTTTTAATCATGAATTTGCTGCTGAGGTAAAATAAGCAAGGGGGAAAATGGAAAACTACTTTGCGGAAATGAACCATATTACAGCTTTGAGGAAATGACACTAATTAAAGCTGAGGCAGACATTTTATTCAAATCCCTTCTCTTCAGCTGTGCATAGCATATTTAACATAATGTTATGATAGTTTATCATATTTCAGCTCTAATGGACAGTTAGTGGAGATGACTTGTACTTAATTCTGAGAGAAAATAAAGAATTTCTGCCTTATATAATCGGAATTCTGTGAACTTTTGCAAAAAGTAACTTGGAAACTGTCTTTAAACTTCTGTTTTGTGTCAAACTCCATGTATATTATTTCCATGGATGTTCCTATATGGTGGAATTCTGTCTTTTCCTCTCAAGAGGAAAATTGGAGTTTGGATTCTGATATGAATATATATGATCTGTAATGATTAATGACTTACTTTTGCAAGGGAAAGAGAGCAAACAAGAAAAAAATATATGTAAACAATTGACTAGTTTTCAAGTTCTTGCATTGCACCTGTGACTCTACCATCTGGAAACCTTCCAGATTTGGGAATTTGGAGGGGAAAAAAAAGAATGTGAGGAGATATGAGCATACTTGCTCTCTTTGCCCGTATCTCAGCCAAAGTATGTACTCCTGAGCTGGAAGAGTCATAAGATTAGACAGTTTTGTTTAGTTTGCCAGCATAGGAATACTTGGAAAGTAGAGCTGCTGTCTTCTTTCTTTTCTTTGCACTTCAGTTCTAGTAAGTCAATTGCATGTCAGTTCTCTTTCTTGCAGCTTCTTCATCCCTCTCTTAAAAAACCCAATATATATTTTTCAATTAGAAAAAAAAATAGAATAGACAGACAAAATATAGAATAGGACATTTGGAGATTGACTCAAACAGGTTCCATAATTGGCTTTTCCCCTTGTTCTGGTCAACGATGCCTCAATTCTTTTTTTTTTTTTTTTTTTTTTCAGTCTTATTGTAGCCTTTTTTAATGCCTTCTTTTCATTTACTGGGAAAGATGGTAGTTTCTCTGAACATAGAGAATCACTTCATTTTTTCTGAACACAGTGAGAATTAAATAAACCCATAGCTATAATCTGCAATTACATTGCCTCTTATTTTTCATTACAAATCCCTTTTTTTCAGTGGCTTATATTCATGTCAAATTCACTCTTACCAGCATGTACTAAACTAATATACAGTACACGGAAGGAAGTTTATTAAGCAGATTCCTTTTCCTAGCAAAGGAGAACTGTATATTAAAAGGTTTATGCTTAAATGAGAAACAAGTTATATGCATGAAATATAACAAATTTAATGTATACATACAAAATATAAAATGATTACAAAGATGCACATATAAATCTTTGAAGCATCTGTATTTTTTAAGAAGTATGAATTTTGTGATGGTAAGTAAGAGATTGTTATTTTTAGACAGGAAAAGTAACGATTACTGTTTTCAGTGTCCTTTGTTGGTGGTAGGGTAAGGGTTCCCAACTATGGAAAGCATGTAACTAGTGGTTTGAAGCCCTCTTCAAAATGACTTGTAAAAGCTGCCTAAGCAGATAAGTGATATCTCATATTAAGTTTGAAAAACTTTTATACAATCCATGTAGGCTGAACTAAAATCCTTTTGTGTGAGGAGGAGGGTGACTTTCTACCCTGTCTCCTGAATTCATACTGAAAGTTTAACTGCGAGCTTTCGACAAGGAAAATTCTTGGTATATTGTCAAGTAGTATAGGTGAAATAGGGAAACAAACTCTTTTTTTTTCCCTGTGGCAAACATTTAATTTTTTAAATATATTTTAGTGAGCAACAGGAAAAACAGCAAAAAAACTACCACAAAATACTACACAGCTGAAGATATTAACTGTGAGGAACACTTTCCTAACAAACCTACTCTCTGCTTCAGCTTTAATCCCATACCCTCTTGCAAGAATATTTTCACAGATGCTTTTCAAGCATCACCCATTATAGGTGCTGAGGTGGAGATGAAGACTGACCACATACCTGACTGGCAACTCTTAATAAGCTCAGATTAGTGAAAGGATGAGCTTTTGTCATCATCTTGATCTGTAAAATGAAATTTGTTGGAGTTCAACAGATTGTTCTAGAAAAGCCTATGCATAGCAGCAGATGTCTTATTTTCAATTTTCAGACTTACTGCTGTGTGTGATTGCAGAAGAAAGTCACGAGGCTTGCACACTTCAAAAGTCAGGGCATGCAGAATTTTGAGCAGCTCACGTAAATTCACCTCCCCAGTTCTGCTTGTTCATTACAGTGCATATAATTGCTCAATCAGTTTCATTTCTTCGGGGTATTTCCTTTAACATTTAAGAGCATTTGATGATGTACGAATGAAGTTCTGAAGTAATGTTTATTGGTACAGAGCTTTTTAGCCAAATAGAAATGCAAGCTTTTTGTTTTATTGCTGCTGCTTCTTTGCCTTTCCAAACCATGTCTTTTTTGACCATGATCTTGTCTATTAAAGATTTCTCCTGTCTGACAAAGTAAGCCTGTGTTCTCAGATGCCTGTATGGCACATAATTTGCCAAGGTTTTGGTCTATGGGTAGCATTTTTACATGCTACCGTAGCCAAAAGAAAAATTACAGTACCCTGTCTGCCAATATTTAAATATAATCTATTAAAAGGATTTGATTTCCATAGAGAAAAGAAACATATTTCTTTTAAAACATAGGCCTAAGTTGTGAGGATGGAGTTGTAGTGCCATGTGTCCCTCATTATAGGAAAGATATTGAGGTGTTGGAACACGTCCAGAGGAGAGCTACCAAGCTCATGAGGGGCTTAGAGAATAAGTTGTATGAGGAGAGGCTGAGGGAGCTGGGCATGTTTAGTTTCGAGAAGAGGAGGCTGAGGGGGGACCTCATTGCCCTCCACAACTACCTGAAAGGAGGTTGTAGAAAGGTGGGTGTTGGCTTTTTCTCCTTAGTTAGTAATTACAGAACCAGAGGAAATGGTCTGTAGTTGCGGCAGGGGAGGTTTAGGTTAGATAGTAGGAAGAAAGTCTTTACAGAGAGAGTGGTGAGGCACTGGAACAGCCTTCCCAGAGAGGTGGTTGAGTCACCATCCCTGGAGGTATTTAAGAAACGAGTTGACATGGTGCTTCATGACATGCTCTAGGGGCAGGAATGTAGGGGGCTTGTGTGCTGGTTTTTGGTGTTGTGTGGTTTAGTGGGTGCTTTTTTTTGTTTTGTTTGGGTTTTTATTTTGTTTGTTTCCTTTTAGTGGTCAGGTATTTAGGTGTTCTTTATTCTTGTAGGTATGGTTGGACTCTGTGATCTACAAGGTCCTTTCCAACCGCAATTATTCTGTGATTCTGTGTCATGGTCCTCCAGTCCAAAAAAATTACTCTGGCACAATGCAGGCACATATATGTTTAAACTTGGCATAGTTTAAGCCTTCTCTGGAGTGTATGAGATGAGATGAAAATATATGAATCAGGGCTGTTATAGGTTTAAGTTCATGAGTTTCAGTTTTTCCTTTGTGTTATGGAGGCTGAGGTACACATAGTGATTAGAGCAGCTGTGTCCTGTAATGGCTGATGTAATATACCCTTTGTCTAAAGCTATAGCAAGGCTGCAATTAAGCCTTTGTATTATTATTATTTTTGTTGTCATTATTATATAATAATAACCTGATTTCAGTGTTTTCAGTGAGAACACCCAGTCTCGTCTAATACACAGACCAGCCTTTGCCTTTTGTTTCAATGGTGTCAATCCACAGGTAGAAAAGCTCTGAATTTGAAGACTGAGGTCTCTTTTCTTGAACAAAATTAAGTGAAACTATTATTAAATGTCACCTCAGATAGAGAGAATGTACCACTCTGTCTTTATCTATATAGTCAGGTAGGTTCTATATAATGGTTTCAGATAGGTGCTTTTGGACATTTACATTTCTTGCAAAGTACTTTAGGTAAAGTGAAAGGCATTAAACTGGTTAAAAATACTGTAAAGGATTTTTATGATAAGGTGAAACAGTCTAAAAAAATTTATAGTCACTGAATATATTTTAGGCATAAATGTCATGTAGATTTGATAGATTTGATAGATTTGACATGTGCTAATTGCCTCCAGTCCTAGCTATTGCTGACTAATCAGTTAGTAAAGACATACAGTCATACAGTAATGTCAAATCTGCAAATACAAGCTATATTAAAATGCTTCAATTTATGTTCATGAATGATTCTTTTCCACTGCACACCGAGCCAATTTACTTCCAATGCCTTTATCACTGAATTGTCAGGTTTTGATGAGGCTCCTGCATTTTCAGGCTCCCTTTTTTTTTTTTTTTTTTTTTTCCTCCCCTCCATTGAGTATTTGTGTTGTTTTTTTCCTGTGTCCCAAAACAGAGAAATACTAGAGCTAGTGGTGAACTGGAACGTTAATGGCGAATGAGAGATAAGGCAGAACATTTTGAAAATGATGGAATTTATTTTTATGAAAAAATATTTAAGAGGAAAAAAGAAATGTCTTGTAATTAAAGCAAAGAAATAAGAGTCAGGCATGGTCTTTACTTCTAGGTCTGGCAGAAGCTTTGAGAAATCATTTAACCTTTTTCCATGTCTTTGTTTCCCTGTCTTTGTTTCCATGCCTGTAAACTGGCATGATAAAGGTGTACAGGAAAGCTAAGCTAATTCAAAGCTGCAAACTGTTTAGAGACTTTGTATGTGTCAGATGGAAACAACTGCAACTTATTTCAATATGAGAATTTACCTTATTTAAATTAACTTGATTTTTTAAATTAATTTTTAATCGAGGGCATAAAGCACACTATTCAGTAGCTCATGCGTATCAGAGTAATAACATATTAAAAAATGGTGGAAGATCTAGAAAGGAATCTTTTTTTCATGTCATACATCAGAGGCCACTTTAATAGTCTCTGTTTAGTTTATTCCAGCTCTGAATAATTTTGAATTTCTACCAGGAATATGGAACAACAATAATTCTCAGACATTACCTAAAGAAAAGAAGTGATCATAAATTTTCAAATAAAGCAAAATCTGGAAAACCTGATTAATTGAACTCAAAAAAGCTTATTTGGAACATCTGAGTTCAACTTGCTTGCATAGGTTTCTCATGGAGCATCTGTCCCTTCCTGACCATCCTATCCAATACTTGATTCTGGAAATGGTTTTAGAGTTCTTCAGAGGTCCTGTTTGGGGGAGCAGAGAACTGAAGTTCTTTGGAGGTAGTTTGGTTGAGATGATTGAAACAAAGTGTTTGGCTTTGAAATTTCAATCTTATTTAGTTTCACATTAGAATGTGGGGTGGAAAGTAAATATTCTTCAATAGAACTGTCTTCAGTTAAGTACTTTTTCTATTGAAAACCAGCTTTATGTTTTAAAATATGCATGCTATTAAGAATGGGGACACTACTGTTTTTTATTTACTCTGGATTATAATATTTATTGTCCCATTGTGAAATATTTAAGAGCCAGTTTGTGCAAATGAAACAAACAGCTAAAAATAAGTGAATGATGAATTAATGAGATGCATGTTACTAACTAAAGTGTCTCTGAGGGTTTATTGCCTTAGTGAAAAGAATATGAAATGCTGTGTATATATTGGTGGAAAATCATCCAGTAGGAAGATACTATCTTTGCCATGAGTAACCTCACAGACAACTTATATAAAGGAGAAAAATCTGAAGTCAAAGCAGTTTTTCATCTTGGAAAAAATACTGAAAGTATAAGGATTAACTGTATTCTAATTAAATCATAAGCTTTTACCAAGTTAGACAAGTAATGTATATTTGAAAATTTTATCTGTAACATCTGGTTTATTACAGTTACTAATTTTGCTATGCTAAGAAATACAGAGATGGAAAGAAGCAGGTGGAAGGAGGAAGTTATTTGAGATGCAGGAGGAAACTCTTTTAACATTTCTTTTCAAGCTTGCAAGAACCCGAGGCACTTGATTGCAAGGTCATAATAAGAGAGCACTTTCAAAGTGCAGGCCTTCTGAAAACAAAATCCCTGTGTAGATTTCAAGAAGAGTTAGTAACCAAATTGGTTCCACCTTTTCATAATCTGCTTTTATAAGAGAAAGGAAGCCTCTTGCATCCCTAGCAGTAACTTTGGATGAGTTTTAGGTTGTATGATCCACACTCCTTAAATCTATAGAATAGGAATGAATGAGTATAGTGAACTGGCCCATCCTCATGGTGATGAGAAAGAGCAATTGTGTCAATCTATCTTCATATTAGAAAAGTAGATGTAATTTTGAATGTCAGGTCTAGGGTTTGAGGCCAGTAGTCTGAGTCCTTCACAAGGCATTCCTATGTGTCTAAACTTTTACTATGTCTCAACACTGTCAACTCTAAAAGGAAAAAATGATCAGGTGTATCTGAGGCTTTTCCATATCCACTTGTTTTATTAATGTCTTATGTGATTTGCTTGTGGGTTCTTACAGTTTTTGCATTGCAACTTCAAAAGCTATTTCAGTGTACTGTCCAGAAAAAGCAATTGCTTAATAGATACAAAAAAATGTCTTATCAGAGATAAGGTGCTCACTGCAATTGAGACA
Source organism: Megaceryle maxima (assembly GCA_024605025.1). NCBI lineage: Eukaryota > Metazoa > Chordata > Aves > Coraciiformes > Cerylidae > Megaceryle > Megaceryle maxima. The sequence continues at coordinate 13,718 of JANHGN010012877.1, read as the reverse complement.
GAATCAAATAAAGATTAACAGTGTAAGTAAGAGGCTAAAGATGGTAGTTAATAAATGTGCAATATTTCATTGTTCCTGTTCCTTCCACTCTGAGAACTGTGGATATTTGTTTCACTTATGTAAAAAAAAATAGTTGGATTAAATTGTTTACTTTCTTCTAATTTCTTTAACTGTGCAAAAGGGGGAAATGTCTTAAAAATTTATACTAGAAGAATTTTAATTACCTAAACTGTAGCTTTAGTAATGTTTATTTCTATCCTGTTTAGTGACTTGAAAATCATGGATACTTAATTTGGATAAGAATCAAAACAAGTGAACTTCAAATGTTCTTATTAAAATGGGAATTTGAAAAGCTGTAGTTCCTGAAAGAAAAACAAGTATTAGTTGCACTTAAGGGTCTTTGTTTAGAACAGTTTCTTATACTGAATTTCTTCTGAAAACAATGACTTAAGGGCAAAATCATGCAAGCTAAAAGGCTTTATTGAGATAGACTCCCTAAAAATGGTAGTTCTGAAGTGCAGGTGAAACCACACTGATTTTACATTGTGCTGCATAAAACTGTAGAAGACTATCCAAGCAGAAAGATTTGAAACACCATATGCACCATCAAGTATGTATATGCACGGAAAGTTAGGTGAATGATAATCAAGCTCTTAGGCGTTTGCCTATAGTCATATTTATTTATGTATCTCTAGAGAAATTAATAAGAAATCCTTCAGGGAAAGATTTTCAGCCTTCTCATGAAGTTGCTTGTTTGTTTGTTTTTTCTTTTTGCCCCACTGTTTAACACAAAAATTAAGAGTGGCAGGTATCTGGGTGACAGCTGTTGGAAATAGAATGCAAGAATTTTTTATGAATGGGAGTGGGATTATTCTTAGCAATTTATGTCAGGCTTGTAAAACATCTTTAGCCTACTTATCCAGAACTATAATAACAGATTCCTACTGGGCTTGAAAGACAAACGGACTTTCAATTATCTTTCTTCCTTTTTGTTCCTGATGGACTGAACAACACCATGACCCTAGCTCAATAATCAGGGTAATTGCCTATGCTGGAGAACCAGTGATTTCACCATGTTTCTAATAACTTCATGGGGAAACAGGATTTGTCTGACTTTTTAAAGTTCCAGCAACCTGGTTTCTAGCAGGGATTACCATATCTCCTGGATTGTCCAGTGTGAAGATTCATTTTATGGTATAAACTGAAATACATACAGAATTGTTTATGGTACCTCTGAAACTCACAAAACCTTTCAGAAAGAACTTCCCTGAGAAAATCCTCTGCTCACATTGAGTAGGGTTTCAGTGAAGTCCCATATAAGACCTGGTTTAGTTGTGCTTAACCAGCTGGCCAAGTGTGAACAGGCTTATTATTAGTCTGTACATGAGTGGAAAACAACATTTAATCAGGTAGATGAAGGTATGAAGAACTTTACTGATTTTAGTCATGCTCCCCCCCCCAAAAAAAAAATAAGCTGACTTGTGTCCTTAAGACCTTCTGATAGTTCATGTTCTACCCTCAGTACAACTTCAGGAGCTATCCCTGAAACTTTACATGTATTTATTTGGCAGAGATGGGTATGTTAATTAGAATATCACACACATAAATCTCCTGTAGTGTGTTCTAATGATTACGATGATGCACATATACAAAGGTTAGAAAAATAATTATGAAACACTTAAATTTCTCTTGTAGATTTATAACTCCTAATTTCTCATTTTACATGGTTTGTGGTTGGGGAACCTGCAAAATTACTTCCTAGAGTGGTATAAATTCTCTAACATTCTGCATTCAGGTCACTGATGCATATTACTCTTTGTACTTAGCATGCTGAAGTGCTGATCCTGGCCAGCAATCTATGAGTGACAGGGTAGTAGAGTTGTAGAATAACTGGTGGTGGAAATGGTTAATGACTATACCATTCTTTTTGCCTCGCCTAATCTACCTAAGCATCATTTATCTGCATTTAGCTAGTGTCTGCACTGTCACTGTAATCAGTGAGAAGTGTTACCATAAGATAGATGGGTCACTCTCCTAAGATAGCCATCTCACTCCATAGACGATACAAGATAATTCTACTTTTGGTTCCTCATCCAGCATATTGGTTTCCTGAAGGCAGCAGTGGTTAAGAATGATGTTTGGCAAAAGTATTTGTGTTTACTCCAACTTACTGAATTTATTTATTTTGTGTATTATGTACAACCAGATCTATATTCAAACAGCCAAGGGAATGTATTAGCCCTACATGGATTTATACTGTGAAAAATATAAACCTAATATATCTACTTTCCTCCTTTTGTTCTGTTTGACCGTAGTTGTTGTAATTCAGGCTCTTTTACTCAAATCCTTCCTGTCCCCTAGTGTACCCCTACCTGTAGAACTATCCAGGCTAGAAAGTGAATCACTCTTATGTGTGCATGACTCCTCAGCTGGAAGAAATGAACACGTTTTCCACGTGAGGTGTAGACCCTGTTCTCATCCCTGCTGCCAGTCCTGTTTAACATCTTTTTTTGTGATCTGGATGAGAAGATTGAGTGCATCCTCAGTAAGTTTGCAGATGACGCCAAACTGAGTGGGACTGTTGGTCTGGTCAAGGATAGGAAGGCTCTGCAGAGGGATCTGGGCAGCTTGTATTGATGGGTTGAGGTCAATGGGATGAGGTTTAACAAGGCCAAATGCAAGGTCCTGAACTTTGGTCACAGCAACCCCAGACAATGCTACAGGCTTCGGAAAGATTCCCTGGAAAGCTGCCTAGCAGGAAAGGATCTGAGGGTGCTGGTGGACAGTCAGCTGAACATGAAGCAGCAGTGTGCCCAGGTGGCCAAGAAGGCAAATGGGATCCTGGCTTATATCAAAAATAGTGTGTACAGCAGGAGTAGGGAAGTGATCGTCCCCCTGTACTTGGTGCTAGTGAGGCACCGAGTATTGTGTTCAATATATGTCCTGGTTTGAGTGAGAACAGAACTAATTGTGTTCAGTGATTTTACTTTTCAGTTCAGTACTTCTAACTAACTGCACTTTCTGAAGTTATCAGCCTGTTTTCACAGACAGTGTCTGCTGCTGGCAGTGATAACACCCCATGGTTAGAGTTACTACCAAGGATTGGTGTGCAGACCAAGGCCACTGCTGGATCTTGTGTACCACGTTGGGGGGTGCAGGAAAGTGAAAGGCTGCACCTGCAGGGAGAAGTGGACAGGGCAGGTGACCCCAAACTGACCAACGAGGTATTCCATCATATTGGGTATAAAGCTGAGGGATCTGGAGGGTTTAGGGGGTTTTTTTGTTAGCTTGCTAGTTTTGTTTGCTTGCTAGCTTGCTTGCTTGCTCGCTCACTCGCCCTCTTTCTGGGGGCTCCCGCGCTCTTCTTCCCTCTTGGACAGCTTTTCCAGCTTTGCTTGGCTTGGCTTAGGTCCTCTTTTGGTCCCTTCCTCAGAGCATCCAAGGAGGACTCTGCCCATTCTGCCTTCGATCCCAATTGGTGTGTTCCTGAATCTGGTACCAGAATCCAGCTCCTGAACACAGCTCCCGTCTGCTGCAGGGCCCAGTCTGGGACTCTCCCGGTGCCTGCTCCACAGCATCAGTGGTGATGGTGATGTAATTGCCATCAGGGGGGTTGGGTTTGATACTGGTTTTGTATATATTTGTACATATTCTATTTTATTATTATTATTTTCATTAAAGCCTTTTCTAATCACTAAATCTCTCTCCCTTATTCCCCTTCTGTTCCCCTTTGGGGAGGGAGGGGGGTTAACAGAGAGTGTCTGTTACAGGTCTAAGGGGCCACCCTGACCCTAAACCGTGACAAAATAAGAAAGACATTGAGGTGCTGGAGCAGGTCCAGAGAAGGGCAATGAAGCTGGTGAAGGGTCTGGAGAACATGTCTTATGAGAGGCAGCTGAGGGAACTGGGGTTATTTAGTCTGGAGAAGAGGAGGCTGAGGGGAATCCTTATTGCTCTCTACAACTACCTGAAAGGAGGTTGTAGTGTGGTGGGTGTTGGTTTCTTCTCCCAGGTAACTAGTGATAGGATGAGAGGAAATGGGCTTAAGTTACACCAGGGGAAGTTTAGGTTAGGAAAAATTTCTTTACTGAGAGAGTGGTAAGGCACTGGAATGGGCTGCCCATGGAGGTGGTGGGGTCACCATCCTTGGAGGTGCTTAAAAACCACATAGATATGGCACTTCAGGACCTCGTTTAGTGGTTTTGGTAGTGTTGGGTTGACTGTTGGACTTGATGGACTTAGAGGTCTTTTCCAACCTTAGTGACTTTATGATTCTTTCAAAATGAAACCTATCTGCTGCGAGTAGGCTTTTCCCAGTTGCTTCTCAGCTGCCTGTTCACACTAGTCAATTGCTAGATCCTTAGTTATATGCCGTTCATTCCAGCCTCTGCTAAATTCTTTTTTGGGCGCTTCCCTTCATCTTTGTTTAACACTAGTTATTTGCTGTCTCTTCTCTTGTAACCATATTGTTCACATAGCCTAAAATATTACAAACACTTTACAGATCATGAGTGCTCCTAAGGTAACCACAGTACTACTGCACTTCTGCAAAAAAAGTACCAAAATCCTTGATTTTCTTTTTGTGTGTTTTTAGTGCCTTTTCCTGTAGCTAGAACCTTTCAGCAAGTTTTTGTTGGTTTGTTTGTTTGTTGTTGTTGTTGTTTTTTGTTTGTTTGTTTGTTTTGTGATGAGAACAACAAATTATTTTAAAAGATATGAACATTAGGATTCTGGAGTGGCTGAATTTACTGCTGCAGAGGAAAAAAGGGGTTTTTTTTATGCTGGGAGTACAATTCCAGCTGTGGGTAATATTTAAATAATTCTTACTGGCAAGCTGGGTGGGTACCTGACACTATGTTGAGGCCGAATGATTTCTATCTGAAGATATCCTGGATCTGCCAGATCTTCCCAGGCCCCACAGATTTCCATGCCTGGCTTTCCTTCTTCGGGAAACCTTCTGGAGGAGGGAAGAGAGGGAACTGTTGTGTATGTGGGTCTTGACCACAACACAGTTTCAGGACAAGTTGAAACAAATTCCTGGACCCATGAGCTCAGAAAACCTCCCAGCTCTGAGTTCAGGCACAGCTTTAATGTGCAGAAGGCTTTTAATCATGTGGAGAAGAATTCTTGAATACACAATTAAGCCTATAAACCAAAATAGTTTAACTTTTTCTTCTTAAAAAAGTTTCAAATGAGATTTGCTTTTACAAAACTTTGCTGAAGGTTGATTTTAGATGAAGTCTACTCAGAAAGGGGACAAATGATTGCTCTCTTGAAGTCCCTTAAGCAAATGTTAATTGTCTACACTTGATAAGGACAATGAGTGCTGGAGGGGAAGATGCTGCCTGCAACCCTTGAGGTAACAAACCTAAGACTGACTTGACCACAAGGAAGGCAACCCTTGGCTAAAGTTAGACCCGAAGTGAGATGTTGCCTGTGAAAATCTGAGCTTAAAGCAAAAACACATGATGGTTGGGGATTTCTGCTAGCTAGAAAATCTTTCTATTAAGAAAACAAGGATTGGCAGGATAGTGCTACTTTTAGCAGGAATTCTGCTCCAAGGCTGGGATTTGAGCTATATGGTGGAAACTGTGTCTTTCTTCTGTAGGCTTTATTTTATTGAGCTGTAAATGCTATGTGTGAATAATCATTTTAATGTTTCTGAAGCTGTCTGCCATGCAAAATATTTAGTTCACCTTAAGATAAGCCTATAGACTGTGTAAATTCCATGACACAGATTTATCATATCTAAATATCCAAACATTGATACTGAATTGAAAAGACCTGTTAAAAATGTATGAATGCAGATTTATAATTTGTATTTCAGCTGCTTTTAGTATTAAGAAAACACTTTAAAGACAAACTTCTAGGAATTATTTCATTTAAGATTTATTGGCATCTATGTCCATCTCTCTGCAGGCTCATCCAGTCTCAGGCCTTTTGAAAAATAATTGGCATTTCAGAGTGGAATGCTAGTGCAAAATCAAGTACCAATCAGCATGAAAACATGTAGGAACTGATGCAGCAGCAATATATACAAACAATTTGGGAAAATAGTTCAATTATAGTTTTACTTACAGCCAATGAAAGAGTCTGCTTTGGCTGTTAATGTTCTGGCTGAGGCATTAGCAGCATGTGATTTCGATGGGTTTCAACTATTCATTGACTAGGAAGAAAAATCACTTGAGAAAATACACAGGGTCTGAATAATCGTAGTTAAGTTTAGTGACAATGTTTCTACTCCCCAGGTGAAATTCCACAGGAATTAGCTAATAATTTCCTCTCCTTGCCCCAGTCTAAAACATACACTGTGGAAAAGGACAGGACCATGAACATTTCCATGTTAACAAGTGTTTTATGTCTCTTTTTGAAACAGCCAAGCAGTGTATTCAACAAGATATTAAACTGGGTCCCTGAGCTCCCATGTGTGGTTCCCCTCTTCATTGTGGCATAAGAAAAGAATAACTGACCTTTTGTCAATTATTTGCAGACTAATAAATGAATGTGGAAACCATTCCATGCTTTTCTATTGATTTTTGAGCATTTCATCCTGAATTGTAATGTACAATGTCTGCATATGTTCCTGTCTGCATTGGTCACACTAAATGAAGAAAAAGTTTCAGTAAATTAGTTCTTGAAGCTAGTGCTTTATTAAAATGTCTATTGATTTTTATTTTTTTTTTCTTTAAAGTCACATGAAGCAGAGAAGCTTCCAGATGAAAACTGGTTACCTCATAGGCTTTGAAGAAGTTCAGGGACAGCACTGAAGTTTCTGGCATGGGTCCAATGGCAAGTAAGAACTCACAGAAAAATCACCAAAAAGTGAAAGAAAAAAAAGTCACAACCTTGGAGTAAAAGTTACACATGAGTGTCTCTTAGCAACACAGTTCATAAAAGTAAGGAAGTTAATGTTAATATGAGCACCCAGAGTGCCTATTACTCAGATGTCATGGCTGTATAGAGTAGTTCCAAGGATGAATTAAAAGACAAAATAATTCATGGCTTTATTACTTAGTGGCAGGTTAATTGTGGAATGATCCTCTTTGTTGCTTTTGTCTGGTCCTGTTTGGAACACAGCAAGCCCCAGAAGGTCCATTTACTAAAAAATGAAAGGAAATGCTATGCATCTGGTTTCTTTATTATCCATATGGTCCTCAGTTCCTTCTAGTAGATATGTTGCCTGGTGGTTGCTGGTATTTGTATTGCATTTTCCTTTGAGGAGACAGAGAAGAACCTCTGCAGCTGATGAAGTTATACCACCCTGGACTTAGATTGTGCTCTGCCCTTTCTAGTGTTTCTGTGGGTGTGAGTTTTTCCCCTGCAGCCACTTCAGTTTGTTCCCTCATGCCTGCTTCTTTTTGCACATGCTTTCCCACATTTCCTGGCTTTTTTTCTGTAGAACTGAGTACATCAAACATTTTACACGTTCCAGGACCATTGCCTCATGCCCACCTGGGTTGCAAAGGCAGAAGAAAATCTTTACTTTGGGCTGAGATGCAGTGCCTCTTAAATGCATATTTCTCTCCACTGTCTATAAAGTGAACTGAGATTTAGGTCTCTACAGTACAGGCATCTGCATTTGATTATTAGTGCCTGCTTAGTGCTGTATATGCTGGTTGACTTTGGATTCCACAGAAGACAGCTCAATGATCTAGAGAAATTGGGAAATCAGCCATAAGAATAAAGGATTGATTAATTTTTCCAGATTTGCTATTCCAGTGTCATTTGTGATACTACATTCGGTGATTCTGTGACTCTTTGATTCTGTGATTGGTGAGGTCTAAGGATGAAGAGGAAGCAACTGTTTGGCAGGACCTGTTGGTTAAATGCGGTGATAGAGCAACATGCAAAGTCTTGCTTTACCTGACTGCAGAGAAAGCTGACTTTTCTGTAGCTGGGAGGAAGGCAAGTGACCATAGTGTCAGTGTTCATGTAAACAAGTTCTAGGAATCTGTTTTCAGAATAAGCATAGAGAACATGAATTTTATCTTTTATTTTTGCGTGTTTGTTTGCTGGTTGAAATTGCAAGGAATGTTGTTCTTATCAATGACTGAATGTTTGAGTGTGTATGTATATATAACTTGTATATAAAACATATATTTCTACTTAGAACACAAGTTATAATGTATATACACCTACATATGTAATTTTAATGTATGTATTTTAGGGAGAGAAAGAATTAACTACTGTGTAACTGCTTTATTTTCACATGATCCATTCAATCCACTTCCATTCTGCATGAGTAATAAATATGTACCTTTTAAGCATCCAGCTACAGGGCTTAACAGATTAATTGCTGTAATGTAAAATGACTTCACTGTCCCTGAAGATCATGCTCTGTCAAAATTGCAACTAATTAAGGCTTGTTGACTATCCAAGCTGATGCAAATAAAAATAACTATACACAAAGCTATATTCTTATAATGAATTAAGTGAATAGCATTTTCACTAAACTTATTCAGAAATTCCTTCTATGCTTTCATCAAATACATAGTTACATTCCTCACCTAAAATTTTGAAGCAATTAAGGTATTACTGATTTCATGGATTCAAATCATGTTAGAAACACTCAAGAGGCAGGGACTTGTCACTTCAGTGTTTGCAACATTCTGCTCTTAACTGCAATTGAAGGTTTTGGTACTGCCACAATTGAGTTAACAGCAGAATATAGGAATCTGGTGATTTCATATATTTCAAGATGTGCATTTAACAATTTATGGAAGGTTCTACTTTGTTCCTTCTGAATATGACAAGTGTTATTGTTTTCTTAAAAATTGGCCATTTCCTCTTTTTACTTCCACATGCCCTTCACTAATATGACATCTCAAATTGCATCTTCCTGTGTAATATCAGATTCAAACATTTCCTTGTTCTTAAAGAAATGTCACTTTCACACAGGCTTGTTTTAATTCCCTATGTCAAATGTTTCATGTTTATCGGGGAAGTAAAAAGCCCTTTTAAATTCAAAGACAGCATATATGAAAAAATAAAGAAAACCCAAAATGAATTACTGCCTAGAAATCCATTAGGTAATGATCTAGAATACATGTCTTTGTATTTGAATGAGTTCTGGTAGTTATGGAGAGAAAAAACTTGATGTTTAGGTAGTTGACTTGTAGGTTCTGAAGTCTTCTGTAATGAATTAGTGGCAATTCATACCTGCATTCACAGGAACTAATAACTGCAGTATTTATGAGTATTTACAAGTCCTTTTTATCTGCTTAAGCAGCAGCCAAATAACCAGATGAACAGATGTCTCTCCCAGGCTTCTTAAAAAAAGCTCAAGAAGAGGGGGAAATGACTTACTAAGCATAACTAGTGCTGCACAAACTACCTCTCTCTTCGACATAGATTCACATTTGCATGTTGAGATGATACGGTTCTTATGAATAAAGCAAACCTGTTCCTGATTGCATCCTGACTGTGGTACACTTACAGAGCTAGCCCTTGGTATAATCTCTGTGGTGTATGCGTATTTCAGAGCGCTTAATGTATCTGTGTTATTTTGAGACTTTCAGGTAACCTTTTCAGATTATTTGAGGATATGGAGAGGGGAGTGTTGTGGGGCTGTAAAGCAGAAATGAAATGCTGCTGGCCTCAGCAGCTCACATGTTTTTAAGGGGTTCAGAGAAGGTTTCCTCATCTCTTCAGCTCAGCCTCTGCAGTCCAGAAGACAAGGTGACTTTTGGGCGCTGAATCTTCTGACACATACCCCAGTCATTCTCTCCAGCTGGATGACTTTTCCTAGTTGCTGATGCAGGCCTGTGATTAAAAGGCGTTAGCTCAGAATGTATAGTTTGTTCTAGAGGTTTGTCTAATGAAATTTGTATAATGCATAATCATCCCTGTCTTACTTATCTAATATGAGTGGAAAATAACTCAGGTTATGAAATTTGCAGGAGAGGCTTGTGGCCACAACATTTTTAAAATAAAAATGCTTGATGACTGTTTCTGCTTTTATTCTCCTCTATGCAAATTGGCTGATGATAAATGAATGCAGTATTTTTTCTTTAGGCAAACTGAGAACTTATAAGACATGAAAACTTCTACCCTGCATAACTCTATCTCATCAGTAAACCTGACTGAATGTTTATATCTTTGGTTTCTTTTCTGTGGTTTAGCATGGAGAACGGCAGTAATTGTTACTGCTGAAATAAATCTGTCACTACCTAATCATATTGTGTCAAATATACTGTTAAAGTAATGTTAAAATTATTTTGGATGTTAGTGCTTATATAGTAATTCCCACTTCTACCTTTCAATACATTTCACATCTAAGGAGCTCTGTCTCTGAACTGTCTCCCTGAGTAATGCTGTGACAGTTTCTTCGTCTGCTGGGTTTCTTCTGCCTTTAGATTTTCTGGTACATCTCATGTCCCTTGCTGAACAAGCCTTTAAATTCTGTGTCGGGAGTCGGGAAACTCTGCAGTTCCCACATGGCTAAGCTATGCTATTGTGGCATATGAATGTGTACTCAGTGTGTGGCATTTGGGCTGCAGCTTCTTGTGTGTCTACTTGTCTCACTTCATAGAGCAGATCCTTCCCTTTGACTTGGACTCATGTTTAACACGTGTCTTCTGTCACCAGATTTGCTCTTACTTCTTGGCCAAAGACTCCTTTGATGGTAATTTTGATTCTGTCAAGAAAACAATAGCAATAGTTTGCTTGTATCTCTGTCACAATGTAGGCAGATCAACAGGAATACCAAATGCATCCTGTTTAAAAATGCTGTGTTGTTTCAAGTATTGAAAATTGAAAATTTCTATTCACCTAGATTGTTTGACTAGGTCAAAATCTGGTCTATGTTGTGATTTTATGAGTCTATGTGTAACTTCTCTACTCATTTCCCTTGACAGTAACAAGAAAATCAGTGAAAGAAAAGCTGTTTAATACATTTGTCATCAATGCCATTCAATGCTACTGACAAATGTTTCATACAGACTCAATTTAACTCAGTGTGTTAAGAGTGAATTTACCATCTTGCAGACTTCTGTTTTGCCATAATAGTGTACTCACCATAATAGTGTACCAGCTCAACATTTTTATATAATAGATGGTCTTGCTCCATAATGTGGTGGTTTTTTTTTTTTTTTTTAATTTACCTTGCCAGGCCTAAGTTAAAAGTCACTGATCTTCAAAAGTCACCTTGAAATCTTGTAAGAAGTACTTTTTCAAAATTTCAGTAAGTCTAGGAATAGTGTCATTAAGGGCTTTGGTGGCAGGTGGAACACAGGAAGACAAAGGAGAGGATGGACTAACTGTTGAAGTTCAGCAGGAAGGAAAACCATTAGGATCCTTTTCAGAAGCACTGCCTTTGTCTTTGGAGGAATTCTGATTTCTTAAGTATTAATACTACTGGAGATTTGAAAACACAGTATCCACTCATCTGTCAGGCCACTGAATGAGGCAATGATTGTTTCATAATCAGCTTGCTCCTGTGTGTTGGATAAAGCTCATGATGCAGATTGTGTTGCTAAATGTTTGGCAAAGTTCTGACTAACCACTCTCTCTCAGAGAGGGAAAGAGGGAAAGTCGAATGATACCACTAGTCATTTATGTTGTCTGTTTTTCAATTCCTCATCCAGTACATAATGATTCCTTTAAACATTCCAGGGAAAGGAAGAGATTGTGAGAAACAGAGTAAAGGATGATAGTAAGAAGGAAAAGAAGATAATATCTTTGTGACTACTATCTATGGATACATTGCCTGTACATCTGACTGGTTTGAAATAATATAATGGTATACAGAAGCAAAACAATCGCATGCAAAATTTGGGCAATATTGAAACTGAAGGTTATGTAAGATAGCATCTACAGGAAGAGACAAGCAAAGCCATCAATCAGTTTCTGAGTTAGTAATGTGTTTTTCAAATCAAAATACTGATATTTTCAGTAGAATCTAAACATTTTATCTGCCAATGTGTGTATTAATATATGTTAGAAACAAAGTATTTTTAAACAGCTTCTCCAATTTTTCAACTGCTGAGAAATGTCCTATATTTCATTTAAAGGACTATTTAAGTTATTTTCAAATGACAAGAGATAAAGTAAGGGAAAGAAAGGGAAAGAAGCTGTAACTATTTTTCCACCAAGGTTTTGATGTTTCAGTTGAAGAAATCAGGCAGTGTCACATGGAAAAAGCACCCTGTATACAAATAAATCATTCTTGACATATCCCTTGGGCAGTTGGCTTTCTTATGCTATGCAGTGCACTGGGACGTACTATGATTATTTCCCAGGTGATTATATGTGTGCATATGCTGTCACTTTCCATTGCTGGAACAAGCTGTTTGTGCTGGATTGTTTCTGTGTTTAAATATTCCCTCTTTATTCATCAATGAAAAGTTGTTGTGGTGCAAATTAAGGCCTTACTGAATTTGATTAACAAGGAAAAATATAATCTTTCCTCTGTCCCATCTCCAGTTTTACAGCTATGGGGAGGTCAACAACCTCTAAGGTGTTACCTTAGATGATGGAATTGGTATGAAGTAAAATGCAAAAGATGCACCTTTAGCTGTCCATTTCCAATTTGAAGGCCTCCAATTTGAATGTGTTGAGTGTGGAAGCTAGCACTGAAACCTAAAGGAGCTGTTTGAGTGTTCATTACTTCCCCACATCTAGACTTAAGGAAAATGCCTTGTGTGAAGCAGTGGGAACGATAATTGTCTTTTGTAAATCCCTGTGTTATGCTCAATGTCATTTTCAGAGATACTTTTTATGGCTTTTTGTCCTTCCATCTCTTCTGCTTAGAGCCTGGCAAGATGATGCAGCTTTCACTGTATTAAATCAAGTTTAAGACTCCTGATTGTAATCATATCTGCTTTGTCCTGGAGGAAAGAAGAGGCTGGTTATGTTTGTTTGTTCATAAACCATCCTCTATCGTATTCCTTTTGACAATTATTATTTCTCACTGGCTGTAGGTGCTTGTTTTAGGGGCAAACACAGTGTTTAGCATCCCTGTCAGGGACTGTAACATGCTCAATATTTTGCACAAGGAGTACTAATCATTCTGTGACAGATTGATTATTCTAGTAAATATACTGAAATATGACTGTTCAGTTTTTTGTTGTTCACTGGGTGTTTCAGGACATGTATTGCTTTGGAAAGCCATAGGGATTGTACAGATAGGCTGCAATCAGAGAGGGGCAGGTTCCTAATGCAGCAACTCCTGTTTGCCCTGGGTTTGCTTTGGTTTTTTTGCAACCCTAATGATAAAGGTGTGGAGTGGGAGAAGAGAGGAGATATCATCACCCAAATTCCAGCATTTCATTAACCAAGGTTTTATCAAACAAAGACATATGCGTGATATTGGCCTGTGGTAGTCCTGCTTTGTCACCAACCTGTCATTTCTCCTCCCACATTACTCCCTTTGCTGTTTTGCCACAAAGCTTTGTGCAGCTGTGCTGTAAATTGGATTTGGAAACGGATGACTTAAAGAGTGTATAAGCTGGGAAAATGTAAATCAGAACATAGAAACATAGAAATGTCTGGGTTGGAAGGGACGTCTAGAAGTCATCTAGTCCAACCCCCCTGCTGAGAGCAGGGACATCTTCAACTAGAGCAGGTGGCTCAGAGCCTCGTCAAGCCCCACCTTGAATGTCTCCAGGGATGGAGCCTCAACTACCTCCCTGGGCAACCTGTTCCAGTGCTCCACCACTCTTGTGGTAAAGAACTTCCTCCTTATTTCTAATCTAATCCACTCCTTTCTAATTTAAAAC